>VZSR01003794.1:449904-544538 GCA_013398615.1 Brachypodius melanocephalos | reverse complement strand
ATCCAGGTTTCATGTATCTAAATGGATTAATTTCCAAAATATGTGAAACAGGATGAGAAAAGAGTACGTGGAAGAACTGTGTCCTTGCATGAATATTGTGTGAAAGGAAGTCAAAACAAACCAGCTAGTGATTCTCATTTTTGACTTGCTGGACAGTGCCTTTTGTGTAAATTTTGTTGTCTAACAGTTATTTCTAGCAACTTCTGGGAGACAAGGAGTAGGCAAAAAAAGGAGAAGCTCTGATTTGTCTAGACAGAGCATCTTTGACATAAAGTGGATGATTGTTTCCTAGCCTCCTCCAGGCTACCAGCTCAGAGCAGCTACAGACACAGTGTATTTATGCCTGTTAAACCAGAAGTTCTGCCTATTGTTTTTCCTGCCTTCATCACTTTCCACTGCTGTAGTCCAACTCTGCTGCACCAGGCTATTAAACATTGAGCATCCAGAATGTCTAGACAGGCTGAAAGACTGTGTGTGCTCTTTTTCTCAGAGTCAACTTTCCTAAGAACTAAAAGGCTATTTGGAAAGCAAAGGTGGCAGAGTTTTGAGTATGAGAGACACTTCTTCAGGCTGCCTTCTGAGTGGGCAGTAACACATACTAGGTAGGGATTTCTAGCAGCCGGTTCAAAAGGCAATCATTGTTCCCTGATAAAATGCAGCTGGTGTGCACATGAGCTTAGTCAGCAGACTATAAAATAACATAAGCTTTCCATAGAGATCAGAAACATCAAAAGCAGAAAGTGTATTTAAAAACAATCCCCAACAGATTGCTATAATTATTAAATGTGATGCATCACAAGTAGTGATGGAATATAGCTGAGATGATGCTACCCAGACAGGAAGGAATAATATGGCTTTGGTGTCCATCTCTGTCTACAGATTTCAAATCCCACAGAGTGGATCATGAATGCCAGAATATGTGTAACTCATTATTTAAAATGGGTCTGCTGGCATGAGGGAGATTACTGAAACATTAAGGTGCAGTTTTTGACCAATTTAACAGCTTTAATGCCACTCTATTTGGGAACATGGGAGAAATAACTCCATAAATCTCTCCACTGGACTGCCCTAGTGGGATGTGCTGGTATAGTTACACTTACCTACAGAGTAATGTTTGGAGTGCCACATGCAATATATGTCAGACACTTCTGTCCATAGCTTATCAACACGGAAGGAAGGGACAGGTACAGCAGAGCAGCTTTGTGAGAGCCTCTTGGGCTGGAAATGAGCTCCTCTGTTGCCTCAGTTTGCCCCTGTGGGGGCTGTATTTTACATGCTTTCAGCTCCAAATGGAAGCAATAAGGTAGGATGGACATATGACTGCTGCCAGGAGAAAGTCTCAGACGGAGCTGTTCTGAACTTTCCCCTTCCGCTTTAGATCACGTTTCCCTTAAGGAAAAAAATCCTAATGGGATGCTTTTATGTTTCTGCTAAGGAGGAACTGGAGGCACTTAACCCATTGCAACCCATTAAAAATTGATAAAACCAATCAGCAGTTGCATGATAAACCTTTTCACAGCATGGTGAATTTGCTTTAAAATAGTAAGTAGAGTACCCTTTTAATATTTGTACTTGCCAGATTAATTGGATTCTGTCTGAATTGACTGCTCCAGTCAAAATAGGCTGGTGCTGGAGTGATGAAAATGCTTTGGCTTTGTATTGATAGGGCTGTTCTGAATTGCTTTCAGTGTTCTGTCTCAGCCTTATCTGCTTTTCCTGACCTACAACTCACAGAATAAACAGTGCTAGGCATCGTTTCTTCATAGTCTTGAAAAAGAAGTTTCTGGGCCTGCTGCATTTGCTAACTCCTCTGCTTGCAAGGATTCCCCTCTACTACACAGTGCAGTCATCCTACAACTCCAGCTAGATGCCTTTTTAATTCCAAATTCTATTTTGCTTAAAATTCAATACTAACTGAAATTGTCAAGGCCCTGAAAGTCAGGAAACTGATGTCAAGAAACACCTTAAACCATGAATTTTACATCATGTTGCAGTTAGTGTTCTCAGATTTTGCATTTGCAGGTATATTCATGAACATGAGGGGAAGAAATTATTCAAAACCTAAGGTTTTTACTCATTCATATTGAAGCAAGAGCTTTAAAAGGAATGTCAGACTGTAATAAAACTGAGAACAATAGTGGTTAAACCTGACAAATTTTTTTTTAAAAAGGCAGAAACATAAATTTGAAAGTTTTTTTCCATTAAGTTGGGTGCTTTACATTCCAAATTTGGAATGTTAATAAATTTCATGCAAACATTTCTGAAAGAAATAAACTTATGGCCTCTTTGCATTCTGTGTGCTGGAATAAAAAAAACCTTGAGACACAGCTGTATTAGACACCCACTGGCTTTGCTGTGTTCCTCAGCAAGATGCTGTGCTGGGAGGCTGAAATATGTGTGAGCAAGAAGTGGCATGTCCAGAATTCTGTGCGAAAGCTTCAGCTGCTTTGATTTCCTATAATGTCCATAGCATTGCCCAACACTCTTTCAAATTAAATTCCATTAGGGCAGAAGGGCTTTTTGTGTAGAGATCAGAGCCTATCTTTGCTGTTGCTTCATGCATAGGAAAGTAGATGAAGAGTTAAATATGTGAAGGTAGTATAGACCATAAATTTCAACTATATTAACTAATAATTAGTTAAGGTAATAACATCAGCTTAGAGTTGTCTCAGAAATAGTCATCTTCACCCATTCTGTATTGCTGTTTTAACAGGTAAACTGGCATCATCTGTTCCATGTTCTGATCCCAAAATTACAAATGTATGTGGTATGATTCAGGACTGAAAGAAATCTCTAATTTTTTTTCCAGATTATTCTAGATTTGAGACCAATCTAGGATAGATGAATATAAAACAGTGAAGGTAAGAAAAACCCATCCCTGTGATTAACCTATGTGTATTTTTAACATGTGATGCAAGTGGTGCTGTCTTTGGGGAGCATACCCTTGTAATGCAGGGACCTGAATCCCCCTGTCACAGACTAGCTTGTGTCTTCCTAAATGTTGCTCATTCACTGATTGCACAGCTGCAATGTAATTAAAATGTTTGTTTACCTGTAAAAGAGGTGAAAGCTAAACATTGATGTTGGTATACATACGTTGTATTATATCAAAGAAGTTAGGCGGCCTTTACAAATGATTTTTCAAATACTGTTAAAACTACTTAAAACAACTTCTTATTAAGTGGCATTTGGAAGGGCTTTTAAAAATATCCTATAATGAGGTATCTAAGTCTCTTCCTTACACAGAAATAGACATATGAGTAAGACACACCAGGTTTGAGTAAGTACATGGCACGGATTTAATTGCTATGCTGCTCCCTGTGTTTCTGCCATGCAGGAGCATGGATTAGCATTATGTGTGAACTGGAATACAGGGAAGTTCATGAGGCATCCCTGTGCCTGTCTGCTGAGGGCCCAGCAACCACCACCCAGCTTGTTGCACTGAATAAAGTCTCAGAACATTCTGTGGAATAGAGTGTAATCTTCTGAGCAAGATAAATTACTCTTAGGAGCCATCTGCCTTTACCCTTTAAAAAAAAAAAGTCTCTTTAAATGTAAATTTAGCTTTCCACAAGAGACAGTATTGCCATGGTAACAAACACAAGAAAAATAAATGTCTCCTAGAGAAAAACCACATTTTATTTTGTATAAACATATTCCATATAAAATAAATTATGCAGCTATGGAATTATTGTATATACAATCTCAGACAGTAAAAAAGAGTATCAGTCTTTTCCTAGAATAGTTCTCTGAGCTAGTACCAAATGTAATTGCTTGCAGTAAAGAAATGCATTGTATACTTAATTTCATATGCTATGAACTGGAGCTCTCATCTTTCAGTTTGCTCTGAATTCACTGGAATGCTACAAACTTCAGCAGAGCATCAGGCAGGCAGCAGGAGTTTACTGAACTGGAGCCTAAAATGTCATTTCTGCCAGGTAATTTATATTACAAATGCTTTGCTGTGTGAATTTCCTCTGCACAGTCCACCACTGGAGAGGTTTGTTATTCAAAGAGCACAGAAGCAGTGGTTTGGATTTCTCCTTCGTTGAATGAAAGGAAGAATGCTTTCAGGTTAGGCCTGTTTCAAAAATAAGATTGAGTGGTGTGCTTTAAATTGTTCACAAACAAATTCCTCTCTACCTCTTCCTGCATCAGTAACCCCTTACAAAGGTCAGTGTGAGGAGACACCCAAGACAGGCGGTATTGTTTGCAAGAATTTCTGCACGGTTAAAAATAATTTCTTTTTACATTGTCTACTTCCTCATTTCAGGCTTCAAATTTCACAGTATTCAACTATAACAAAACTTTTCAAATACTATCACTGTTGAAATGTTCCACATTTGTTAATTTACCCTCTTTCTTTCCCTTCTTTTGGCCTTTTGACTGTGTGTGGTGTGTTTGAAGGCTGCAGGGGAGTGAAAATGCCCATGGCTGGGTTTCAGTGTAGGGGGAGGTGAGGAATTCTAGTGCTTGCCTATAGAACACACACCATCCTGCATTTATCTGGTACCTCTCAACTCAATAAGACAGTGGCCTTCACAGATTAAGCTCTTTGTTCTTTCTGTATGGCAGGCAGGGAAACTGTATTATCCCCACTTAAAGATATGTTAAAGAACTAATTTATTCTAGAGATTGTGACACTGACTTTGGCATGTCACTAACTGTGAGAGGCAGCAGGAAAGGTGCTGAAACTGTAATCTGCTCTTTCCCTACCTTTGCTGAATGGCATGTTCACTAGCATCAACATTTATCACTTTGGATATTGCTCTGTTACACTTCTTGAAATCAGAAGAGTAAAATGGAATGTTTTCAGCGATGGCTTGGGCAGAACTTCGTACAACCTAGTCTTCTGAGAAAAATAAAGCAGTCATTTTCAGCAAAATATTGTCCTTTTATGTGTGCAAACAGTTCTTCAGCAAGTCTAAAACTAATACGCAGAGATGGATTGCAATGGATTAACTAACTAATTAAGGTATGAGGGAGCAATCAGCTTCTCCTGCGTGTCTCAACCTGCCAGACCATGACCTTGGCAAGAGTACTTGGACTGGGTTACACTGTGGACTGTCCTGCTTGCTGTCGGGCCTTGGGCAGCAGCTGGTAAAAAGATGTGTAAGGGAAGAAACAAAAGTAACAAGGCAGACAAGCATTAATACTTCCACGTGCATCTTCCTGGTCATCCGCAGTTTTGGATTAACTGCATGTAGCAATCTGTGTGGCCCACCTAAGAACGTGACCTTAAACAGTATTTGGAGTGTTTGTCAGCAATTATAGAGGAGAAGCAGCTTCTCGTGGTGCTTCAGAGGGGGTGCAGGAGCCCAGGGAGCGGGCTGGCCTCACGCCCTGCTCGGAAGGCAGGGCTCCAGCCCGTGTCCCTGGGTGACACACAGCACCCTTATCGAACCCCTGCAGCACACGAGTGGGGCAGCAGGCCAACCTGAGGTGACTCCAGTGTACGACACGGATGTTTTCGCTTACCGAACATCCTACAGCATTGCGAGCACACGGGGAGCACAGGGCAAAGATCAAGGCAAAGGGTGAGCATCCCACCCCTCTTAGTGCTAGAGTTGGTCACTGTGTTTCAGACAGAGAAGGGGAGAAAGGTGCCTTACTGCAATCTTAACGACTTCTTTTTGTTCCTCTCTCTTCCGGGTTCTCTGCAAAGGCCGTATCCGTGTGGGGTGTCGAGGAAAGACGCCACTGCCGCTTAGACAGGTTCTGGGTGGGGAAGCGAGACTGGCACAGTTCCCAGACCTGCCTGCCCCGATCTCCCTCACACCCCGCCGAGGGCTCCACACAAGCCCCGCCCACATAGCCTCAGTGCGCAGGCGCGCAGCCCCCGAGCCAATGGGGCGGGCGGGGCGGGGTGGGGCAGGGCTGCGGCCATTGCGGCCCGGCCGGCTGAGGGGACGCGTCGCTGCTGCCGCCGCGATGGTGTCCTGGATGATCTCCCGAGCGGTCGTGTGAGTGCCGGGTTAGGGCTGCGGGAGGCGACTTATTTCCCGGGACGGGGGTGGTCCCGATGAGCAGGGGGCAGTGGCCGTTTTCTCCTTCCCCCAGCCCCATGAGCCGGGTGCTCTGCGCTCCTCTTGGGGCTCTGTGTACCTTAAAGAGTCCTTGTGCTCCCAAAAACTCCCGCAAGACCGGCACCGGCCGGGCTTATGGTTAGTCCGTGTGTCTCCTGCTCTAAGTGCATGTTTCACGGGATTGCAGGGCCAGCCAAGTCGCTCTGCTTGTGCCTGTCACGCACAAATTACAACCGTTGCTTGTAAATGGATCTTGTAGTAACCTATAAAAGTAACCCATAAAGTCTGGTAACTTTTGCTTTTTAACCTGTAGCAGAGTTGAGAAAACTAGAAGAATGCTTGCGAGTGTGAGATGGCGGTGTGTGCTGAGTATAGGTTATCAGCTGAAGAGATAGATTGGCAGGGTTGTTGTGTACTGGACTTGATAAACTTGACTTTTTGAAAGCCGGAGAGGCAAACTTTTTTAGGTGAGAAGCATCATGTTACGTGTTGTGTAAGTTCTGCTTGAGAAAGAGTACACTACAATGCAACCTCTGATTTTTTTTTTTTTTGATAGACATTGTACTATTCCTACTTGAAACTGATGAGTTATTGCAGTCATTTGAATAATACTCCCTCATAAAGGTTGAGTAATATTTGAGCAGCAGAATCTTTCTCGTGCCCCTTGCTGCGCACCATTTTGTCTCTGGAGTCCCCAGTGCTTATTGGGTCTCTGGAGCTGAGATTTGCTGTGTGTGACTTTTTGCCAGGCAAATGAAGTGAATCTGCTCACAAAGCAGTCCAACAAACATCCGAATTAGCATAAAATATGAAGCAGGAGTGTGTGACCCACAGCCGGGCATAATAGGATTTTCCTGTGATATCCCCCTCAAGCTGTCTGGTGCAATTTCATCTGAAAACTTTGTCAGGAAGCTTTCTCATACTGCCACGTACATTTTCCTGCTGCAGTCCAACCACCTAGATAAGCAGCAGTCCTTCTCCCTCTTGCTGCCTTCCCTGAGACTTGTCACATAATTGCGACTCGGAAAGCAGAACATCGCGTTCCAGAATTGGCAAAGGACTACAGAGGTTTGGAAGAGAGTCTGTGGGAGGAATTGCTGTTGGTGCGCTTTTGTCGGTGTGGTCTTCCCATGGGCTATACCCGGTGCTATAGGCAGGAGCCGTGTTCTTGCTTTCTGTACATCATATGGAGCTGCTCAACCTGTTTCTGCTTTGTTACGTAAGAGCACCAACCAGAGAGTTCTTATTTTAACTACTTAGACTGGCTTGGTTTCAAGGGAGATGGCAGCAGTGCCGAGTACCTCCATTTCTAATCACCAAATTCCTGTGTAACTAGTTGGGTTTTTCCCCCCCTGAATTCCTAAGGGTATTTGCACAAGTTAAAGTCCTCCATGAACTGAATCAATAGGGAAGGAAAAGAAGCACGACTATTCTCCACAGATTTATTGCAAAAGGCAATAAAGGATGATGTACTTTGCAGTTCTGTGTAGTTTTGTTTCTTTGTTGCCATTGGTCACTTATCTGTGTGCCCTGGTTATTTTTGCTAAAAAGGGAGTCCTAAATATTATTTATAAATCTTTCCCACCTTCTTGTGTCCTTGTTTCCTAGAAGTGGGATTTAAATAGTTTCCCAGTGTTCAATTTCTCGGGAAGGTGAAAGCGTTCAATGAGAACTTGGACAGCTTTGAGATTATTGTTCAACTTTGCTAATAAAGCAAAATCCATGTGGAAACAGAAGGTGAGAGGTAGCGCTGAAGCAGATGTAGTGTGAAATAGAGAGGTCTTAATTTCAATGATCGTGAGAATGTCCTTCTGGTCCTTTCTCAGTGTCCATTATCTTCCTTTTTTGATCTGTTTTCCTTCCTGGTCTCTTTTCAGCTGTACCTATTTCAGTGACTCTGTGTCTCTGAATTGTGTGTTTGGAGTTCGGAAGGTGTATACTGTCTTTCCCTTAGAAGACCTAAGAAACAGATTTTTAAGTCCTACGTAGCTGTGAAGGCCTGGGGCTCTTAATGTAGCATTTTGATTCTGGTGTGGTGACTTCCTGCTGCATGTGTCCCCAGCAGGCCCACCAGCCCTGTTCTGTGTGTACAGCCAGCAAGAATACCTGTCATCTTGACTGGTGATGGAAAGGAGCGGCGGTTTTTCTGTCTGTGGCAGAGTTCTCCACTCCTGACTGACCTCCTATGTTTTGGGGCCAAAAGAGCAGCAAAATATTAATTTGTAGGTGTGTCGCAGTGCCCTCTGCTGACTTCTGATGTGGTGGGCTTATCCTGACATGTGTGTCCCAAGCAAGCTGTCTTCTGATTCAATCTGAGACATTGCAATTTCGAATTCATTAACTCCACTAAAATAGTGTGGTTAACGCTTTAAGGAACTAGGGAATGGAGCTAGTAGAGAATTTGAATTCTTAATTGCATGTGAATTGTCTTGAGGAGTCATGCACAGGAAACGGAGTGGTTCAAATTCACTGTTCTACATAATAATCTTCAGCAGAACTTCGTTTTAATGGAATATTTTCCCTTTGCTCTATCAATGCTATTATTCTTATATTTAAACTTGTGAAACACCTTGTACTAATTGCATATCCTTATGTAAAGAAGCAGAAGACTTGAAGTACATAATTAAAACATCTTTCCATTTTTAAATTCTGTGTCAATTGGGTGCTGTTGTAGTAAGTATAGCTCATTATTATTTCTAAAACACGCTGGCTGTTGCAATAATTTTTGGAATGTTCACTGCAGGGTTTTTCCTTTTTTTTTTCACTTAACAAAACCAACAAGAAGCTAAATTATTTCATTCAGGGTCTCAGAAAACTTCTCAGAGCGGCACATCTTGTTCTTAGTCTTTAATGGTGGAAATATTTTTTAAATTTGTGACTGCCCATCTTGTTAACTTCGAATAGAGCTTGTGCCTGACTTTTAGTCTGCTTGGGTTGCTCATTCTTCTCATTTGTAAGGTCTGAGCTATTGTGTACACATCAGTTGCTGAGACAGTATTTAATAGTAAACACACTGAATACTTGTCAGTCACAGCCTGGTATGGATGAGATCAGACCATCCTCTTGTGCCAAGCAAAGATGTGAAAGTGTCCTAAATACAAAGTAGATGGCCATTTTGTTCTTGCAATCTGTTAAAGCAGACTGTCTGCTGTAATCTGTTAACTTTTTCCCTCCTCACTTGAAAATGAAAGTTCCCCCATCTGTGTTGCTTTGCAACACGCTCCATCCCTTCATGTTTAAGTACATAGTTTGTTTCCAGTTAAGTAGGTTAGTATCCATGAATGGAAGGGAAAATTGCAGTGCTCCACAGAAGGATGTATTTGTCTTGGGTACTAGTAGTAAGCTTTCTGTTTGCTTATCTTTATAATGTCTGCCTCCCCCACCCCAGTTTTAGAGTCTTGCAAATATTCCTTGATTCTGATATTAGATTATAACTAAATACTTTAAGCTGGACAAAGACTGTCTTGGGGACACAGGAAGTGTCCTGGAGCTAGGTAGCAGTATTAGTGTCTTTCAGCCTTTGCTGCTTTACAGATTGGAGCTGTTTCTTTAATGGTAGCTTCCAAGGCATTATCTTATTCTACTTTTAATGCTTTCGTTGTTCATTTCCAGATGTCCAGCTTCCCCTAGAATTACTGCATATCTGAGAATGGGTGGCTGAAGCCATAGCTTCTGTGTTGATTGGATTGTTGTCAGGAATACTGACTTAGCATGTAGATGATGTTTTATGTAACTGTGTATGCTTTGAGTGTAAAACTAGATCGCGTCTTGTTCTTGGAATACAATTTTTTTAAATTAAAAGCATAAACTACAAAAATATTTACCCTCTTATTTGCTAGTCAACATGCTGTCAAACGTGTATTGAAGTGATCACAGCTCACTGGATGGAATCAAGTAACAATAACACCATGTGTGTGTAAGGAATAGCTATAGCTTAATAGCCTAATCTTCAAGTCAGAAGAGCCATTTGTAGGAGAGTTTCTCTGACTGCAGCCTGCTCTCTGGCACAGTGGTTGCAGCTGAAGTATGAGGGATGTTGACTGCTGTTGGGTGCTGAATTTCTGACTGTGTTCTTCAGTTTAAAGGCCTATAAATTGCTGCTGCACCTGTGGGGAAAAAGGAGTTGCTGTTATTGTGAGTGAGATGTGCTGCAATGTCTGTCTCATCACAGAACTGGAATGAATCAGTGATAGTGTATCAGTTATCCTTGGCATTTTGTGCTATGCTTAAATAGATCTCACTCTTTATACTGGGAGAGGCCATCCTGCCCTTTACCCTCTCCTCATTCACTCTCCACAGGATCCAAACGTTACTCTATGAGCACTGTGTAAGTCTGGTTGCTTTGTCAACCAGAATGAAAATTAGCGTTGATAGAAGTTAATCTTTTGTTAGTTGCAATGAACTGCACTGGCTCATTCTGCTGTTGTGTAGTTGCTAGGTAAGTGCTGTGTTGAGAATGCAAGGTTGCAGGACACAACCAGCATTATTTTAGGCTTTAGGATATGGTTAAAGCGTGCTCTGAAACTGCATTCTTTACGTTCACATTGCTGCTTATTCTTTCTTCTTGTGAATCTAGTTCCAGTAATAACAGTGCAGCTGTCCTAATCATACAATGTGTCAGATTTTTTTTCAAGGGTTTTCAGTTTCATGAGTTGAAATCCTTAAGCATATGTAAGTCTAGGGATTAAGTGTATCGTTCTGACTATGTGAAAGTTTAAAATCATTTCCATAATTGAGCAATGAAATCATCAGAGCACTTCTCTCCAACAGTTCGGCTTCTCAGTGAGGCAGTCTTAATACATAGAGAAGTTTCTGCTCACTTGTATGTGACTTCAAGCACCTCTTGAGTTAGTACAATGCAAAATTATTATCTCTGACCACTTGTAAGAAAGCAGTGTCCCTACTGCTCATCTGGCACACCTTGCCTTAAATCAACATTTGCTCTGCAGCCTGGCTGCTCTTTTCTCTGCCGTGTTTACAGGATGGTGTAGGTGCAGAGCATGTGTGGTCAGTGTGCCTAGCCTGTGGTAGGCAGGGGGACTGAAGCTTGCTCAAAACAGATGGAGCACATCTTAGAAGTGTCCCGTGGAGTCTGACATTCTTACTTAATGGTCTTGGCGTGTACTCTGTTACAAAATGTGCTGAAACCCATAGGAAGCGATCCCAGCTCATGGATGGAATCAAGTAACAATAACACCATGTGTGTGGAAGGAATAGCTAGATCTTAATAGCCTAATCTGTGTTATAGATAAAGAGATACCAAGAACTGCATGATCTGGCACAAAAGGATGTTTCTAATTAAAACAATCAACCTCCACTCTCACAATGTTCTACAAACTGATGTCTGCTTTGAGAGAGAACATTGTAGGCTATTGAACATTTCTGCAGCCTGGACAGAACAGCTTGTCTTTCCTGGGTTTGTACACAGAGGCAGCTCCTGATGTGCTTGTGTAAGGCTGAGGAGGATCCTGAGCCAAATTTTGATTAAAAAAAAAAAAGTTGTTTTGGCTCAATAATTTTAATATTTGATAGAAATTATCTTCAAAATGTGTGTAAAAACATGTCTGGCAAAGTACTGTGTTCCATGTGTAAAAGAGCTTTCTCTGAGCTTTTTGGTCCTTTTTATTCTGCTTTTGAAATTCCAGAATTTTGAAACCTGTGAAAGTACTAGGTTTTTACAGAAGAAAATATTACATCTGCCAACAGTACAATCCCTCTGTTGTCAAGACCTGCCACACTAGATTATATCAATTTACTACAATAAAAACGAGATGAGGCGTGTAGAGTCTAGGCAGGAAAGGTGATTGCAGGTCTTTTGCTGACCAGGATGACTTCAAACATGACTGGCCTCAGTGGCACAGAGCAACCAATCTGACAAGATGGGTCTGGATATGAGGGAAATAAAACACCCCACAGAGGCTATCTCTGCACTGAGCTTCTTGTCAGCCATCTCTGTTGCTTTGCTGCTCAGTTTATCACTGACAGAATAATAGGGTGTTACTTCTATTTCTCCTGTGTTTCCTAACACTCTGCAAGCATCAACATGGAGGTGGGTTTACCTAGATGAATGTTTGCCCTGTGTTTATCATTTTTGGAGCATTGCTCATGCATCCCGAAGACAGTTGGAACTTGTATTTGATGTTGAAAACTAGGTGCAATTTATTTCAAAAGCCTGCAACCTGGCTTTTGGTGCAGGGATTTCCCAAGCAGAGTTTTTCCTGATGTGAGAAGCCTGACGTAATGCTGTGCTTTTTTGTGTTAAAGCTGTTGGAACTTCCAGTGCTCAAACGGGAAAATCAGAAAACAGTTTGTGCTTGTGCCTTCCCATCACTGTCTGCTTTTGTTATTTCCTCCCCCCACCCTGTTTTGTAGCTCATTGATCAAAACTACGGGAAGGAGAGTGAGGAAAATGGTCACTAGCTTAAAGATATCCTGAGAAGTTTTTACAGTATAGTAACATTACCTTAAAGTAATATTAAAAACCCCAAAGAATGATTATTTGGCTTTGTGCTGTCATTATTCACTTCTGTCTGCTATTTTTTTTTCAAGATTAGGATTTTGTTCTAGAATGCATAATTTCCTTTATGTCTAAAGGCACGTACTCAGCTGCAGTGTATTTAGTATTAGAATGTTTTGGAAGCTGACCTGTTCAAAATTTTCACCAGTGGACAGTTTATGGTTTGCTTGGAAGACAATATATCCACAGAAACATAAAATATATATTTTACATTACTGCTTTGGCAGTCATTAATTTGCTGTAGTTGCAATATAAGCAGTGTTGGTTTTACTATTCTACTTACAGAACTTCGAGGGGTAGTTTTTCTTGTCCAGAAGTTACCCTTGAATGGTCGAGACAAAATGGAATTTACATTTGTATAAAGAGGACAATGTGAATTGGGCAAATTATCTTACATTTGCGTTTGGAAAATAACATTTCTGAAAAGGCACACATTTCTTTTGTATCTTCCCATTTCTTAGCCCATTTACATATAGCCAGTGAAACATACCTGTGTTAATAGAATTCTTCTCTCAATTTTTTTTTGTTAATTAGCATAGCATGCTTTAATTGTTTCTGAGTGCAAAACCTAACCCTCCAACTAATTAATGCATGAGTCTCTAAAGAAAAACCCATAAATGATTTGGGTTCAAAAGAGAGGAAGTGAAGATATCTTTTAGCATTGTATTTTTGCCAGTGAGGTTAAGTTACTGATAGAACTGCATGAATAAGGCTGGTACAGATTCTGCTTGTCAGTCTGAACTTGGTGTCTAACAGACTCTTCAGGGTTCTCTACATACCAGATACAATTGAGGAAACATGTATACGTGGAATGACAAGTCCAGATGCTGCCTCAACAGCATCTGCCAAATACCAATTTCTTAGAGACTTTTTCCTGTGTACAATGGAAAGGTTTGGTTTTTGAATGCTCTGAGAGGCTTCGGGAGTACATTTCTGGGTAAGAAGATTAACAGAATTGTTTGAAAATCAAGGACCTTAAGGCAAAAAAATTAAAATGTCCAGCTTTGGATGATTAAAAGCCAAACCACCAGCTGTCTAGGGTAGAGATAGGACATGCTTCCTTTTACTTCAGGAGTTGGTGTTACGTGGTTCCACTTACCACTTTGCTCAGATTGTGGTATTTTTGTAGCATTTTTCTGGGAGAGGCAGGACATGGAGGCTGCTCTCTGATGACACCCTTGGGTTCGAGAATGTGTAATGATTAACTAGGATCTTTCTGAACCTTTGGGTTATGGATTTCAGTTTTCTCTCTGGAGCCACCTGGACAGATTAATATTCCCCACAGTGTGACCTACAGCACTGTGGACGCTTTTTTAAAATGCAATCCGTGTGAATGGGTAGTTACATGCAGTGTGGTTTGCCTTATACTAACACACAGCTCAAAAATAAAATGTGGTTTCCCTTGGAATAAGCAGAAGCAATTTCTATTTGGGACCACTCCTATTTTAAATGTTAGTTTCCTATAGCCAGTTATTTTGATGTTGATTAATGGTTCAAAAAGAGAGAAGATATTCTTAGAGCAGCAGACAATGGCTGTGGATTTTAACTTGATGTGGGGTGAAAACCAAAGTCGAAAAGGTAAGAATCCAAGTGGAAATCCATTTTTTTGACTAGGGCATTTGGAAGTGTTAGAGGGAACAAGCCTAGGCCGTAAGTGATGGCCAATCCTGGAAGAGGAACTCCAGTGGAGTGGCTGACTTTGAAGCCACTTGTCAAAGCTGAATAAAGCTTTAGATTTGAAAAATAATTGAGAATGGGCATGACTTCAGAGTCTTGAGAAACTGGGTTTCCTCTGCTAGTGAAAATAATATTAAGGTACTGGATTTCTGAACCTACAGTTCAAGCACTGCGTACATGAGGAAACTTTCTCCTTAGGCAGCTGCTGAGACAATAGAGGAAATGTGCTTCAACACTTTATTGCAAAGAATTTGTCCCCATCTCCTGCAGCTGAAACTTAATGTCCATAATGTGTGATTATACACGGGCTTCCCATTGTGACTTCTAGAGCTTGATTGAAGGTAGTATAACTCAGGATAATATGCCCAAATAAACTTTAATAAATAAAAAGCTGGCCTTGGATCCTTTCGGACAACCAAGGTTTTTTTGGTTTTGTTTTTGTTTTTCCCCACAGCAGTGAAAGAGATTACTGCCACTTAAAACACTGAATTGTCTTGTTACCTGGTCATTTCACCAGGACTGAGATCTCTGAGACTTCCAAGAGCTGAAGCTTTAAAATTGTTAAACACGTTTAAAAACGTGCAGGACTTGGCAGTACTGAGATGAGGCTTTGCTTTGTTTTCTTTATGCTAGCTTTGATTCTTCAGACATCTATCTGACTTTTCCCTGTTTCAAAATTTGCTGTGGCACAGAGCAGAGAAACCTTTGAGAAGAAGTGGCTGCTGACTTTGCACAAGTTAGCTGGTATTATTGTAATGAACAATTTTCCACTATACCATATAGATTGCAATGGAAGGTGTTTTCAAGGTGTCTTCTGGATTCTTAAGTATCCTTGCTGTCAAGGACATCATGTTCTTACACAGAAATAAAGACCTAAAAATTTGTAGAAGCTTCCAACATAATTTTGAAGACACTAGGCATAAAACTAAGTAGTATAAATAAGAGAGCTGGTAGTTTTTTACTTAAATTTATGGAAGCCAAGAAACTAACAAGTGTATATGTAACTTTAAACCTCATAACAAAATGAAACACCTCATTCTAGATCTGTAATGTTCCTGTTAATCTTGTTCAGCACATCATCTGCATTAAATTACCCATGTCTTTTAGGAGCTCTCAGAAGTATCCTAAATGGAGAGGATCATGTTGCTCATGAAAGCTGCATGTGTAGGTTGTAATACCTCCAAGAGCAGTGTGTGTAAAGAACCTTTTTCCAAAGTGAGGAAGCTCATAAATGTGTTTCTCTGTCATCTGTCAATTACCTTTATTATGTAAACTCTTTGTGACAGTTTCTTTGAACACGCATGTAGGTATCAGCTTTCATCTTTAAACTTTAAAAAAATGTCGTCTTTATTGTGTCTTGCACCCCTGCTTTTTGAAATAAGCTTATTCATGCATATACTAAATGAAAATAGAAAATACCTCCTGAAAACTAGGCTAGTTTGATGTTTTTTAAAAATGAAAAATAGCAAATTAGTCAGTTTGTTTCTTCTGATGTCCTTGATCCAGCTGTCAGTCCTTGCTGATCATTAGAAGAAAAGCACAGTTCAGTACAAGGACACATTTTTCTTTGAACAAAATCATGTGCAAGGCTGTCTCAAGAGCTGTAGTACCTGCAGTTGTTCCTGATTGTTGGCTATTTCTCAATGTTCAGTTGTGCTCCTGCCTGATACCACAGCTGGCTGCCATGGGGCCAAATACATTTTGCTTCCAGTGGTAAGCAGTCTTAGCAACTGAGAAATTGAAGATGATTTCAGTATTTGAAGGAAAATAACTTACTTGAGATTTAAATGTGAGCAGCTTTGAAAACGAATACTGCTCCAGCAAGGATGAAATTTTGCTATTGAGTTTAAGAGCTGAATGGGAGATTTAAGTTCTCTTATAAGGGTTGTTTTGTATTTGAAGGCATTCAATGTTTGGTCTTTATCACGAGGAATTGTTACAGATGGTCTGGTTCCAGTTCCTGGGTGTGAGTGCTTGGAAGATGTGAGCTCACCTGCCTGCCCTGCACACGTGGTGAGCTCTGTAAGACTGTAAACAGGAAGGAATACCAGGATGGGCAGAATGCATTACAGCAGGAGTCAAACATGTATCATAAAAACAAGTGAATAGCTGGTCATGCAGAGAAGTGACTAAGGGTTTTACAAGAATTTCAATTTGCCTTCCAGTGCTAGCTTTTTGGAAGTTTCTTTACAACTGGGTTTGTTGGGCCTTATGACTGTGTTTTGAACAGGATTTGTTTTCTGGTGGGGGTTTTGGTGTTTTGTTTTTTTATAGTGTGGTGATGGTACCTCCAGACTTATGTCCCTCTGTTAAAGTATGCCTAGGCTATCCAGCAGCACAAGAAGAATTGCTCAGTTGTGGACACAAGTTTTGGGCACTGTCTCCAGGCACAAGTGCAGATTTCTTTGAGTTAGAATGATATGCAGATAGCTTCTCCCCAAGTACTTCTGTGCTATGCAGGATCTATATGTGAACAGGAGGTGAGTTGATTCACGGGTTTTGTGTACCCGTAATGCCCTGTCAACTCATGAGAAGGGTGGCTGGGAGAACGATGTTAAAACACTGATGCAGCTTGACCATGTGAAAGAGTTTCCAGGCTGACTCATTAGAGAGGATAGCCTGGATTTTGCTTTGGGAGTTGTTTTTCAGCAGTCCCTTGGTCCAGACTTCCGCAGGCCCCTATGATCCCAGAAGAAAATCAGCACCTGCACACAGATTCCAGTGCAGGACATCCCTTATGGAAGAGAATTAGTTCTCTAATTTTTTTGTAGTGTTCTTTTTAGACTTCCTTCAAGGTTCACACAGGTGTATTTCCATGTTGAGACAACTTGAAGAGTTATCTGGCAGCAGGGCCCCTATTTTGGGGTAGATCAATAATTAGTCCATAAGCATGAGTGGATAAGATATGTGTAATGGAGCCTAGAGGTCTGTATTGGAAGAAAGGCTTAATTGTCTCCTATCAGACTGCTTGAGTTGTTGTACTTGGGAGCCATTAAATAAAAGTTCCTGGCATAGAAAAGTCACACGTTTTGGAGGAATCAGTAGGGATGTCACTTTTCCTCTTAAAATTCTGAGAGGGTTTCTGACTGCTTGAGTACTTGCATTATTATTGGTTGTGCTGTGCTTTGGAAGAATCTGGCAGTTGCTTTGGAGAATTCCAACTTTCTAAGTTGGAAAGTTAATAGCTGCCTTGCTCTGTTCAAGAATGTGCTTTATTCAGATCTGTCAGTGCTTCTGGGTATATTCTTTAACTGTTAAAACTTTTTTTTTCCCTCTGGCTTTTATATTTTGTTCGCAAGAATGCCATGAAGATTTTAACAGACCTGTTTCTGATTGCATTCCTGCATTTTGGCAAGTGTAATCTGCTAAAGGAGTTGCTGAATTTGAAGCTTGCTTCTGTTAGCAGATGTTCTTTTAATAGGATTTACATGATTTTCCCTGCTCCTTGCCCAAGGCAGGGGGGTTGGAAGAAAAAGTAGGATAAAATTTCTTGTGGGGTTTAGGAGCTGATCCTCATGCTCCCCTGTCCCTGTAGCAGACTAGCATTTTGTTCAGTGTAGTTTTTGTAGTTACTTGAATATGTAGTGTTTTACTGTAGATTGTGAGGTTAGTATTGTGTATCTGAATAGCAAAAGGAACTAAATTCTGTCAGGTGCTGGACAGAAGGACTTTGTTTGGTGTAGTGCTTTTCAAAAACACTGAGGACAAAAATGCCAGGGCAAGCTTTTGTTTGTCTGGAAATGTGAACCACGGCTGGTAGCTGGCTTAGTCTAGAAATCACTACCTAGCTGTAACACTCAGGGGGAGGGGTAAGGCATGACTCAAGAGTCTTGCTTTTTTGGCAGTGTATTGGGTTTGCTTGTCAAGGTTTTATCCTACCTCATTTGATTGGTAGTAGATTAACAATCACATTTACCCAGACCGAGTTGGTAATTGCCCCTGACAGTACCTGGTGAGTGATCTCTGTCCTCTCTCCCACAGCCTTTGAGCTTTTTGTTGTATTTTCTCTCCCCTGCACAGCCGAGGAGGGGAGTGACAAAATGCCTTTGGTGGGCACCTGATGTCCAGCCTGGGTCAACCCAGCAAATGTAGGATTTTTGGCTTTTTCCCTGAATGGGATTATTCCATATACTCCTTACTATGCTTTGTTTCGAGGGTGCCACACAGCTGCATGGCAGCTAGAACTTACTCCATGACTGTAACCTCATCACTTGATAGCAAAAAAAAAAAAAAAAAGAGAGAGAGAGATCCAAACTGCCGATCTTTGATGGGAGTGGCTTGGAAATATATGGGCAGTATACAATCCAAGCAAAAATGCTTCTGCTTTTCCAGTGTGTGCTGACTGAAATCCCATTGTTAAGGCATATGCCTTTATTTGCATTTTTTACAGCCAAGAGCAGCCAGCCAAAGATTTAAGCATTGTTCTTTAGGTTTTTATTCTGCTATTTAGTTTTCATTAGCAAACTTCCTTTCAAATGAAATCTTGCTTAGGCTAAACTTGCTAACCATATGTGGAATAGTAATTATAGTTCATCTAGAAGTAAGATTGAATTACCACTGCCAGACTCAATTCCTGCACAGATAGTACAGTGTCACCTACATTACTTCTGGTATTTCCATATTGTCTGACCAGCTCTTAGAAAAAAACTTGTGTTTGTTTATGACAAGGATGGATGCTGCTCTTGATGTACCTGGAGAACACTTAGTGTTGAGAAGAGGAACTGGGCATGGTCAGCAAAGCAAGGCAGTGTATCCGGCCTTTATGTTCAGGTCCATGGTTTTGTGGAGGATTCTTTTATTCTCCAGCATGCCACTCAAGAGTGTAGGTACATATTCCTGCTGTAGATGCACACAGTGTCTGGCTCTGTCAGTCTGTGGAGATCCTCAGCCTTTAAGTGAATGGACAAATGGGTGTCATCCCTGTTACAAAACTTGTAAGGAAAAGGAGTTTAGTGAATGGTGGTGTCTCCAAAGCATCTCATACTCAAAGGTTTTCCTGGATTGCTTTAACTGTTAGGTAAGGAACAGAGAGTGCCCTTCTAGATTTTGGAGGAATGAAAGAATTAAGTGCCAAACACTATTCCATGCTTTGGGCAGTACTTTGGCAATGTGAACAGACTGAACCCTTAAATGCACTGTTAATGTTAATGGCTTAGTGTTTGAGGAGTCTGGATGCAAGGAGTACTTTTGAGTGCTGTAGTGGCTTTTATTTGTCTCTTAGTTTTTCTTTCATTTTTAATTTTTTTTTTGAAACTGTGGCTCCAGAGTTGTTTACTATCCAGGTGAAATATGCTCAGTGCCAAAGCAACATGTGTACAGATGACTGATTTTTCAGTTGTCAGTCAGATGCAAACTCAGTTGCTTTGCTTCATAAATGAGCCTTTCAAACAATTACTCAATTTGAAGCTACTAAAACTGTAAGACCATGTGATAATACAGGCAGTAGATTGGGTTTTTTAAAAATACACCTATATGGATATCCAACTGCATTGTTTTATCCAGATTTAAAGGCTCTTTGATACTTTTTTCTTTGTACTTTTATTTTAATCTCATAAATATTTGAGAAACATTTCTCTTTACATGAACAAAATTTCTGTAGAGGAGGTGGCTGTACCAAAAATGGAATCAATAGCCACTGAGTCCAGCTGAAAACCTGAAATAGCTGGGTTTACAACTGGCAGTGAAATTACATCGGTAAGCAGGATTATCCATGTATCTACTAGTAACATAAAGTAAATGATGTCACACTCAGCTGAAATCTGTTTCCGTCTGTGGGAACTGCCTTTGTTTTTGTCTGCTACATTCGTGCAGTGTGCTGATATTCAGTGTGAAATACAAACCACACTTTTATGAATAACACTTGAGCTTTTAAATTTGAAAATCCATAGAATAATTTGGAACATCTTTAAAGTTGTATGGTTACTGTACAGATACCAGAGGATGGATGTGCTTTTGATGTGTAGCAGTAGGTGTTGCTGACAGCTTAGAACTTTTTGGAGGTGTGAATCCAAAGAGGAAGAGGACTAGAACATGTGAGGCTTTTGTAGCTCTCTGTGTGCCCAGGCTCCCTGCTTCTGTTCTAGATGTTTCTGCCTCAGTCAGCTGCAGTCATCTCTCTTTTGCCACTGTACTGATCCATCATGCATAGATGGAAGGTGAAAGTGAATTTGGTGGCCTTCAGCTACACTCACTGTTGACAAGTTGGCTTTTGGACTGTAAAATTGCTTGATGGGTTTAACTAAAGTTAGGAGACTTTGCGTGTGTGAAGAAGATAGAGGTGCCAGAGTTGACAGCAGCATCATGCCACACTTTTCATGTCAGCTCTGGCTGTAAGGAGATAAAAACTTTACAGTGCTGGTTCCTGTTATTACTGACTTAATGTGCTGATGTTTTGTTTTGATCCTAGTCTAAATTTCTCCCTTTTCTAAATGCTGCTGTTGCAGATTTCTGGCAAAAGGAGATGACATTTTGTAAGGCAGTGTTGTCTTAAAATTCTTTTGGAAACAAGATTACAGACAGTAACACTGGTAATCTGATAAAAGTAGATGATTGTGATTAACTACCGATAGATTCAGGGGCTCTTCAACTGTGATAGCACTGCCAGCACTATCTTCTGGTGTGGACAGGCTGCAGGACTGGTTTTCCTTGTAAATGAACCAGAACAACTGTTTTTACATTATCTATGTATCTATCTAAGCAACCTTACAAAACAGTTTGTTATCTTTAGAGCATACACTCTTTTCTGTTCATGTTGTTCTAATTTTGCCTATCATGAAACTTGCTCCAAAAAACATATAACACTGATTTTTGATTTTTCCTTCCTAGAGAACAGGATTTCTTTTTAAGGTGGCTGCATTGTTCTAATGATGTGTTGTCACTGTTTTGTCATATAGAGTGTAAGAGATCCTAAAGGCTCTTTCTGTTTTCCAACAGGCTGGTATTTGGGATGCTGTATCCTGCATATTACTCCTACAAAGCTGTGAAGACAAAAAATGTGAAGGAATATGTAAGTCTCTTTCCTTTTCATTGTTTAATTACATGCCTCTGCTGACATAGATCTGTGACATTTTCATTGTGTAATAAATCATGTGAAAGTTTGAATTGACTGTCCTACTGATACAACACTTGTGTGAACCTAGTGGTAATCCTATGATTTTGTTTGGAAGGCTAAAGTTAGGGTATCTCATACTTTACATAGTTTTATGCTGAAACAAGTTCAACACACTATGCTGTATATAGATTTTTAAAATGAGTATTTTTAACGTAAACCTTAAAGTCTTGGTTCCATATCAGCAAAGTACAAGGAATAACGCACTTTTAGGGGGTAGAATGAAAGTTTTCTAATTCTGCCAACACCTCAAGTATTGACAAACTGATTCACGGTGACCACTAGAAGAGCAGCAGCAACTTAATATCATTGTATGGCTCTTAATGAGGTGCTCAAAATCTACCTAAGAAAAGGGTAGTTCTTGTTAATCTGTTGTACCTCAAAGAGGAGAAAAACGTGACCAGAGAAGGAAAAGATTTGGCTGAGGTGGTGTGGGGAAAAGAAGCCGAACAGACAGAAGAGAAAGATGTAGAAAAACAATTACAGTTACTTCAGTTTTTAATTAAGCTGGTAAATTATTTACTTGTCAGTGTGAGCAATGATGATAATCACGAGAATGTTAACCAGTGGCAGTCACAAGGAGCTTTAGTCACTGAGCTACTTTTAAGAGACAGCCTGATTTCAGCAACTAACCTGCCCTGGATCTTAACTTGGCTGCCTGGCTCAGGGTGGGGTCAGGGCCATTACCCTTCAGTTCAGGGTCAGTCACCCTGAGGCTGATGTCTGATGTGAGGCAGCACTTGTACCTTGTACTTGATTGTGGTTGTAGACTGTGGTAGTTGTTGTTCCTCCCCTTGAATGTCTTAATTTAGTCTGATCATCCTATCAAAGTCTCAAAGGACATCGTATTTGTGCTTCTGATTTCTGTGTACAAGCTGATTAGAGCTAGTTTGTGAGATAGAGCTGGTGCCTGCCAGAGCTAAACTCATGGGAGAAAAAAAAATCAAAACTTAGAGGAGAATTTTCTCTGTCTCATGCTTCTGTTACTCTGTCAGGAAAGTCTATAATGCAAGGAATTTATAATCTGCTTTTCCTCCCTACTCCTTCAAATTGGATCCACAGGCTAAGTAGGGCATAGCAGTTTCCAACCAAAATAAAGAGAATCACTTTAATTTAAGAGGTTACCATTGCCTCTTGCACCATGTTTTCTAGAAAAAGAGAAATACTATTCTAGAATGCTGAGATTTTTCTCACCTCAGTTGTCCAGTTAACTATGACCTAATTTACTTGAGCATCCTTACACAGGACCCCTGCTAGTAGGGCCTGGAGTTAAAATTTTTCAGCTGTTTTTTTGTGAACCTGTGGTCTTTGAACAGTCCCAGAACTTGCAGTCACAAAGAAAGTATTTATGGGGCCAAAATGAGTAAGACCCATCACTGTGACTTTTTCATTAGCAGGGCATGACAGTGATTCATCAGTGAGTTATCACTCCATTGCTTGGGTTGACTGTCCAGATAGGTCTTAGGGATGATCCATGGCTGTCATTTTCCCAGCTGAGTAATTTTCTTTTACAGTAAAGGGTTCAGATTTAAATGCAGTTTTCCAAATGGCACAGGTCTGCTACTACTCACATCATGGCCCAAGCACAGCTTCCTTTCCAGGGTTTTGTGCGGCTCACGGGCCATCTGTGTTTGTTGCTGAATTGATAAGAGCTTTGTAAATATTTTACTCAGCCACTACTTCCACCACTAAAACCAACCAAACAAAAAGAATAGACGTCTTGACTTGTTGTGTAGGCCATGATGAAGCAAATTGGTCAAAGGTTATTTCTGGGGGAAAAAGGTGTTGTGCTGATTATGGTAATTTAAAAGACTTACAAACTTCAATGCTAAAAATTAGAATCTGTGCCTTTGAGGAGATTGGTTTGTTCTTGTAATTACCCTGGTTTAATGGAGTGGACTGATATTTGAGACGTTTTTTCACTGTATTGCACCAAAGCACTTGAAATAAGCGTCTGAAATGTAGTTTATAAATCTGAACAGACCAGCCTTTTCAAATCCTGGCTTCAAAATCCTGGCCTGAAAGAATGTGCTTCAGCCAGAGCCAACAGAGATGAGCTTAACACTTGCATGCTAGGAAAAAAACCTCAATGAAACAAATCTGTAATCACTCTTTTAACATGAAAATAAAACTCAATCAAAGCTTCTGTTATTTAAAGTAGATGATAGTGTTCTGGGAAGTGTGAAATCTGACTTTCAATTTTTCATGTCTTTTTTTTCCTGGTGTGAAAACCCCTCTGAGTCACTCAGGTTCATTTGTCAAGAACACTTGCGGTACCTACTGCATTAGTTGCACTAGAATATGACTTGTGTTTTGTAGGATCTTTGCCCAGTGCTCAGCAGGACTCCTGGCAGATCTCATGTGCCCTTCTGCAGGGTGTTTTTTCACTGTTCCTAGCAGCCCAGGAGAAATTCCACTTCCACTGTTGTTCTTAATTGGATAAATAGATGTTGATTAAAGGAAGAACAGCCTGGATAAATTACATTGGGGAAAAATACAGTCTTGCATCTTAAAAATTGCATTGCATTGTGCTTAAGTTGATGAGGCAAGGTTGGATTTAGTTTTATTTTCATTCAGGTGTTGACTCTGGTTCATGGAAGGGTCACCAGCCTAAATATCACATGGCCTGTCAGCAATGACTTCAGCTGTTGTGTACTTTTGTCTTCGTTTATTCTAAGCCTAAAATATCTAAATCCTCTGAGAGGTTGAAGTGAAGGATGTTATCACATGACTGAGTTTCTTTTCAAACTGAATCACAGAAAAGCATTTAAGATAAATAGGTCTCAGGTTCTGACTGAGGAAGTGGTTTTAAACTATACTGCACATCCATGAAATAGGCAGCAGTGTATCATTAGGTTTTGAGCAGTTATTTAAGTTCACTTCAAAAAAGATTGGTTTAAAAGTGAAGATTAAATCTGAACCACATCCTCTGTGGGAAGGGGGGTGTATATATATACACACACCTTCAAAGGGAAGAAAAAAAAATATATATATATATGTATCCTCCCTTTGAAAGAGAGTACCATGAATTTAGGGCTCAAACTAGTCTCTAACAATTGTGGTGGTTTTGTTGTATTCTTTGCTGGTTTGGGGTTTTGGGTTTTTGTTTGTTTTTAAATGGTTTTGTGTTGTTGCAGGGATTTTTTTCTAGGAATTTAGAGAACATGTGGATGTTCACTTTGTACAAATAACCAGTGGTGGTTTGCAGTGACCCATTTTGAATATATATTGCATTTGGCATCTGATAGCTTAGGGAAGATAAATGCATGGGAACTCTGTAGTATTTATTCTGAAATATATAATCGTCTTAAGCAACCAAATTTGAACAAATGCTTAAGAAAATGAGTGATTCTCTTAACTGTTATAAAACAAACTCTAGTATTTTAAGAACATTGTCTGATTTCAAAACAATGATATATAGTGTAAACCTTAAACAAAAAAGGTTTATACCTGTAAACCCCTGTAGCGTTAACATGTGAGCTTTTTTATTAACAAGAATTTCGTAGTTCTTGGCATATAAACAGAATTAAAATCTTCATGAAAATGCTTTTTATGTTGCCTTGCCTCAGTGTTAATAGCATACCAGTATTGGAACTTAATGGCAAAAAGCTGAATAACACATACTGTGAAAGGAAAGCAAGGGCTGCTTCACTAATGCTGACTTTTGCATGCATGGTGTGAACATATGGTTGAGTGTGGAAGAGAATGGAATATCCTTTAGTGTTATGGTGGGAATTGCTCTTCATACTTAGGATAATTTGCCAATTCTGCACTCTTTTTTTTTTTTTTTTCATATTAGTAGTTTTGTAGAGGGAATCAAATCTGTGAAACAGTTGAGGTTGTGACCCTGGTGACACAATAGTTTCACTGAGATTGTTGCAGCTGCCACAAGTTCTACTTATGGACAGAAATCTTTCAAGATCTTCCCCTGATTATTTCACCTGAACCTGGTTTATGAAGACTCAGATACTGTTGAATGTCTTGCTTTGACAACTCTGAACAAACTGTGCAGTGTATAGTATATTACACGTTAAGGTGAAATCAAGGCTCTTAGTGAAGATGGTGTTTTAATTTTCAGGTTCGCTGGATGATGTACTGGATTGTGTTTGCTCTTTATACAGTTACTGAAACCATAACTGACCTAACAGTCTCTTGGTAAGACCCTGCTTTTTATGAACTCTAGAGAAAACTATATTTGTTTCTGATGTTTTTTGATATGCATTGATGTATTTTGCATAAAGAAGTTGTGCTTGTTGAATAGCCCTTTTTACAGGAGAAGATCTTGGTGCGCAGGTGAACAGCATCTGTTTTCAAGTTTGCTGTACACTGTCACTTGAAGTAGGGACTAGAACATTTCCAGCTTCACTGTAGAAACTGAATAGGGGAATTGAACTCTTAAAAGGGTGGCCTAGAATTTCTCTGTGCAGGAATGTATAATGGAAAGCAAGTATATTAACTACTTTCATTTCTTAAATGGCAGTAGTCCATAAATCTATAAGTCATTTAATTTTTGTCTAATGTAACTTCTTGTATTTGAAGAATCCTATATGCTAATACAATTGTGGTTTTTGAAAATATCTCTTCATAATGTTTAATTACTATGCATTTTCTTACTGCAGTTGTTGATTTTGTGCGACCTTTAACTTGTCTGTAGGTTTCCACTGTACTATGAACTGAAGATAGCTTTTGTTATCTGGCTCCTTTCCCCATATACCAGAGGGGCAAGTTTAATCTACAGAAAATTCCTCCACCCACTGCTTTCTTCTAAAGAAAGGGTAAGAAATAACTTCTCAGATTTTTAACGCCTAATATGGAAACACCATATGCTGAAATAAAAGCTGTTGCTGGATCCACTCTAAAAGCAGAGCAGCTTGTTACTGTCTTGCCAGGCGGCATGAATTTGGACTAGCAGAGGCAAATGCACTCGACTGTCCATGTCTATAGTTCAGTTTAACTTGCCTGAGCAGACAAATCCAGCTTTCTCTTGGCATGAGAGCTTGGTGTTTCCTGCTCTGTTTGTTGCTCTCTGAGAAGCTCAGTTGAGTGGAAGTGATGCAGCTCGACTTTGTGTTGCAAGCATGTGTACAGTATTCTCTGCTTTACTAAAAGCTGCTAATGTTAACTTTTTTTTTCCTAGCATAAACGAAGAATAACACTTCTCAGGATGATTGATATCGAGAACTTTTTTGGTTTGCAAACTGACAAGATAAGAGGAGAGACTTGTTACTGAGTTTTAAGGGTTACACCAGTCTGCAACAGTAAATACCCAAACATAAAAATAGCTAGAAGATGATGAGCTTTAGTCAAAGTGTGACAGGGACACAGCTCTGCTTAGCTCTTTTTCAGCATCCTGTTTGTGTGTGTGGAAAGAGCAATTAGCAAAGGTGTGAAGACAAGCACTGAGAAATCTCACTCTACAGAAAATAGCATTCCTAAAGGTCGGTGCTAGGCTTGGCCTTTATTAGGCAAAGTAGGTAGCTGACAAGATTGCCACTGATAGGAACAGTGAGGTCATCTTGACCTTCTGAAGGTTGTGCTAGAAACAACTTACAGCTTTGCAAGCTGAAGGGATACTTCCCTGTAGTCTGCAAGCTTTTGGGAAGTACCTTGCAGACTTTATCTTCAACTCCAGGCATTTACCAGAGCTGGAGATAAATGTCATGACTGCATTGTCCTTGGTATTTAACTATTTCAAAGCTGTGGCTTCGGAAGTTCTTTGTAAGTCGCCTCTACCTTTCTAGGGAGTTCGCAGATTTCTTGTTAGATGATGTTATTTCTTGAAAAACTTCCGTCCAACAAGTTAAGGTTACTCTCTGTAAGGAACTTGTTGCAATGTTTCTGAACTGTACAGAAGTGATCTGTTTCATCTTCTTGTTTGACCACATAGAATCCTTTTTTTTTTAAATGAGGGAGTTGTAATGAATGAAACATCTGTATACAAAGATACATCCCATT
This sequence comes from Brachypodius melanocephalos, assembly GCA_013398615.1. Classification (NCBI taxonomy): domain Eukaryota; kingdom Metazoa; phylum Chordata; class Aves; order Passeriformes; family Pycnonotidae; genus Brachypodius; species Brachypodius melanocephalos. The sequence goes on along the minus strand of VZSR01003794.1, from coordinate 517,255 downwards.
AAATATTTTCTTAAATATTTCTTCTGTCTTCCTTTACTGATGGAAAAATAATACTGTGGGGTAACTGCTCTCATATGAACAGCCTTCTAAAATTTAAATGTGTTTTTCTTTTAGGAGATTGATGAGTACATTGTCCAAGCCAAAGAAAGAGGCTATGAGACCATGGTGAATTTTGGAAGGCAAGGGTTGAATTTGGCAGCTACTGCTGCCGTGACAGCAGCTGTAAAGGTAAGTGTCTGCTTGCATTAATTGTTTTGTAGCTTGATGTAGAACACTGAAATTGTACTGAGGATTTACCACTCCTAAATAAAAAGATAAATTCTGCAAGTGTATTGAAAACCTGGGACACAATTAAAGCCTTGCAGCCCTCTCCTCCTCATACTACATTTGTTGGTTTGTTTATTTAAGATGGCTTGTAGTTATTTCTTGGATGATGGGGATCAGTTTACTCTTAATTCAGAAGGTACCATTCAGTTTTCTGTACAGGCTTTTAATAAAGATGACCATTGTTTCTTTTCTGTCTCTGTTGTGCTTTCTTGTTGATAAACAAACTTTTTAAAGGATTTCTGCCTTTTCTGCTGTTTATCTCCAATCAATCTGAGGTAATGCCATATGTGAATTAAGGCATGAAAGACTACTACCATGGATAAGAATTATCTTGACACAATTAACCCGTTTGCAACTTGTTGCGTGAATTATTAAATTAATATACTAAGCATAAGCCTGCCTATTGGTGTTTAGCATACCCTTGCTTTGTCATGTGTTTTCCATTAAATTATGAAGTAATCTGTTGTTTTTCCCAGATTACTTTCCTACAAAAACTCATCACTTTCAATGTTTCAGAGTGCTCTGGGTCTAGGAAGACAAAATACAAGCTTATATGTAAAGATTCTAAGCAATTTGTGCACCACTGAAAGGGATACACTTCAGACAATGTGCATCCTACCTAATAGTAATTTAAACCAAAACCCACACACAAAAAGGAAATATAGATTAAGAAAAGTGTATGTCCAAGTGAAATCACAAGTTTAAGGCAGTCAGGATTAATTTCTTCCTGGGAATAAGTGGAACCATTGTGCTCATAGTAACAGCACTGAAAACCTGAACGCTGTCAGTAGGTAACAGAAAACAGTGTAGAGATGCCTGGCTGTCAAAGTTGAGTATGTACAGCTGGCATTTAGCTTAAATGTCTGGGCTTCTATGTGACCTTCCTGCATTATAAATAAAAGACATTCCTAAAACCTGCATTTTCACATGCTACCTCTAAAAGCTTTGGAAAAGTAGTCATGAATATCTTGTTTGTTCATTTTCTGGTTTTAAAGATATGTGTGGGTGTAGCATTATAACTTTTTGTTTTTAAATATGGTGATAATGAGCCTAAATTACTGAGAAAGTGATTAAGTTTGATCACTATGGTGGGGTTTTTTTTGTTATTCAAATTCTTAATATTGCCTTGAGACATGAAATAATTTAGAATGCAATGGAGTGCACCTCCAAAGGAATGGAAGTATCCAGAGTGAAAATAGGTTATTTAAACAAACCAAACAAACACAACAAACACCAAAGTGCTCTACTGGGAAAAAAGGTTTAATTGCTAAATGCTAAAATGCAAATTCTTTGCTTTACAATTTTATTATAGTAAGCACCTGTAAGGATTCTTATGCTTTGTGTGTGTTCCTCATGTTTGGCTGTGGTTGGGTATTTCCTTGTTAATTTTTAGGGTGTAACAGAAATATTGTAAAATAAATAGCACCAGTATCTCCTCCTACTTTGTTCTGAAACAATGAATAACTTTTTCTGAAATGTCTGTGTTTAGATTTCATTGCAGTTCAGCTGTGACTGGCAAGATGCCTGCTCTATTTGTTAAAACTCGTTAAACATGCTCATGAATATTTGTACAGAATTAGTTCAGTGCAGATCAGATGCTTGGGAAAAACAACCACCACAATACCAAAGACCTAAAATAGACATGATTTTTAAACAGAATGAAAGAGGAGACTCACTTTAAAAAAATCTTTATTTTGGCATGTTAAGCCTCTTGGGTTTGTCATTCCAAAATGCTGAGTGTGCCTGCTCCATGCAAATGGACACAATGCATGTGTTCTTGATTTTGTTCCCTGCTTTTCAAGAGCTGACTGCTGCCTCCAGCAGGTGAAAAGATTATCCCTTCACCAAGAGCTGGTGGAGCATGCTACAGGATTTCAGGAAAGGAATTGTAGTAGTGGAATCAGTCTTGATGGGAAAGAGGACACACTGTCATCACTGTTCTTTTCTTCACCTTTTTTTTTTTTTTAAATAGAGCACACATGCTTATGCTGACATAGCAGATCTCGAATTAGGAGAGGGGAGAGACTAAATGTGTGCAAGATTAAACCTATGTCAAAAGACACTCAAGTCTCCAAGAAAACTGCTTATGCTGACTTTAGGAGGGTGTTCAAATGGCTTGGAAACTTGCTGAAATATTTTGAATATTAAATGTGGGAGACTGACTTCCTTCAAGGGTTGTCAAAGGAATAAGGAATTACCATTAAAAGACTTATTGGCCCTTTTAGGGAGGTTGGAGCAGCCAGCCAGGTCACTCTACTGAAATTTGACATAGATTTAAACCTGTCATAGATTTTAACCTACACTTAAATTTGAATGTATTTGGCAGGAGTAGTGACTTACAGCTTACATTCTCATACTGGTATTTTTAGCTGGTACTAGTTAGCCACTGTTCATATGAAATGTAATGTTTCAAAACTTGCTAAATAGCATACATTAGCAAAATAAGTTGTGTAAAATTAGCATGTCAGAAAACAAATCTTTGTAAAATCCTGATTGGAGATTTAGAAGTGAGAGTCTGTGCTGAATTTTTATAAAGTGAACAAAATTTTTATTAGTAAAACAATCAGAAACAAGATGCCTCCATAACTCAGTAGATTATGGATTTGGAGAAGTTTTATTCACAACACTTTAGTTCCAATGATGTATCTCATACCTTGATGCATCTGCTTTTCAGGTCTTCTGAGATGGTGGTTACCTCTGTGTTTCAATTTCTGCCAATCCATGAATTCAGACTTTTTGAGAACCGGTGTCTTTATCACTATGAGCAGGGAGATTGCTAATTAAGCTGTGAAATACTCTGTCCCTCTTCATGAGGTCACACAAACAGTGTTAATTTGTAAAGTGATGGTGATAATGTTTTGAGGGCTGTGTTTTTGGAATGCCTTGTAATCATCCTGAATCGACTGCCTTTTTGCTGATGGACTATTATTCTCCTGGCCTTGCTCACACTTCCCCTTGTCCCCACTCAGGACATGGCAGAGGAAGGAGGTTGAGATCTTGCAGCCAGCTGTGGCACACAGCCAGTGTCACGGTGGGGAGCAATGCTGCTTTCATCCTGCTCCCTGCTGGGGCTGCCGGCGTGCTGCAGAGGTTATTCACGGGCCAGCACTCCCTCTCCAGGTTGAGAGGGAACAGAAGACATTCCCTGTCAGCTTGGATCGGATCAGGGAGACAACAGCTGAGAATGTGGGTGCTGCCTGCTGCAGAGTCCACTGGGAACTTGTCCAAGGAAGGCAGGCAGCTTCAGTCAGTGATCCTGGCTGCTGAGGGGTGCAAGTCCAATTTCAACAACAAAGAGTCCCTGAGGCAGACTGTGGTGTTTGTTTACAGCAACTTCCCTGGGTTAAGCATACAGACTATTAAAGTACATGCTCAGTAAAAGAATAGAAAATGGCATTTCATATATGAGGGCCAGCTGATGAGGCTGCGTACTAGTAGCTTACTAGAGGCTGAGTAGTCTTGAAAGGCGACCCTTGAATAGGCTATATTTCTTTTTAAAAATTGATTTAGAAATGTATTATGACTTTAACTGGTGTTTCACATTGCTCACTGCTAATGATCGTGGACCCCAAAAAATGTTTAGTATGTTTTAGGAAACGCTGTTGAATAATGAAGAAAAATCATTCTTTAAGACTTGCATTTTAAGACCACACACAGACTTCCCAATTGTCTCTCTTCAGTGTTTGCCTACATAGAAATTTTAGTGCTGAAGTTGTGTGATTAATTTTTTTTCTCCCCGGCATTGTATTTGTAAATGTATGTGTCTCAATCTTTTGTGCTGTGATTTAGTCACCAGCCTCTGGGCTGAGTGCAGCCTGATGTATTCCTTCCTTTCTGGCAGGAGCTGTTGATGTAATGGGCCACCACTGGTAACTGCTCTGCCATCTTCTCCTGAGCTGCATCTTGGGGTGTGCATATCTGGGGACAGGTGATGGCTGCTGCCACCTCCATGGCATGGCAGTGGGAGCAGGAGATCCTCTTCAGCTCCACCTACAACTGAATTGCTCTGCTTTCAGTTTTTAGGGCAAACGTGTTGCTTTTAAGCTGTAACTCTTTGACCTTTCGAACAAAATATCAAAGCTGTTAAAGCATTATTATTCTAAATGTGCACGTTACTCTCACATTTCCTGCAGTAGAGGGTATTTAATCTCACATTTCCTGCAGTAGGAAGGAATTTAATATTTTTCAGCCAGACTTTCATCCTGAGCTGATAGTAATCCAGATCTTCACAGAATGCTTTGTTTCAGCAGAAAGCAATTAACTGCTGCTTTTGGACGTGGGGGTGGAAGAATCTTAAGTCTTAAATGCAGTGGGAGCACAGTGATCTGCACACTCCCACAGAACACCTTGAAATTTGCCCTTCAGTCTGTGCAATGGAGTTAAAGTAGAAATCAGTGTTGATTTGGCTAGGTTGGATGTTCCCAGGGGTGGGATAGAGACCGGGGCCACTGTGGGGAGTACCTGCATAGGATTAGTGTAATGTGTGATGGGGATTGTCCAGCACAGCAGTGGTTCTGCAACTCCCATTCCTGCTCTGACTCTCGGGCATGTGTGCTGCATCTTTATTTGTATATATATCCTTTCAAACTTCTTAAATGTTTTCTGTGTGTAACTTGAGTAAAACTTTCCATCTTGGCAAGTAGTTCTGGAACGAAGGGCTCATTGTATAAACCCCTTAGGTCCTCCCTGAATGAGGCAGGGCTCCACAGGAGCTCCAGCTCAACCGTGCAGTTTGGTTAAGGGCACAATGTTATTTTATGGCACATACTTGACTTTTTTTCCCCTTTGAAAAACAAAATTCTGTATCCAAAAGCTGCACTGGAAAATAAGGCTGAATGTTCCTAGCTTGGATCTGTTCCTCTATCTACAGTGGAATATGAAATACAGGCTTGTAATGATAATTCTTGGTATGTTAGTTATGATCTTAATTGCATTATTCTGTACAATTTCCAAACGTCTTTTTGTAGTATATCACATGATGAATGAACTTGCTGGGCAACTAAACAAGTGTCTTTCTATACTTCTGCTGCTGGCCAAAACCAGCTTCTGTCACCATTTTAAGTAGGCTCTGTTCACACTTGGTGAGTGAAATCGTGCTGAATTTGTATGGATTCTGCTGAGAACCAGCTAGGTCCATTTCATGCATTCGCCAGTGTTCAGTGACTGAGACTTGAGTCCTGTTCAAGCTCTTTAAGCATTGGACACCCACTGAACAGTCTTGTATGTTATAGCAGAATACCATATATTCTGTAAGCTGTTACTTGTCAAAAGAAGCAGTTCTTTCTCCAGTTTTCCTCTCCACATCCTAGCAGCTGATAAAGCCCTCAGCCACAGCTGGTTCCTGATGTAGTTTACTTGAAATGCTTTTTTTCTCTGCAAGGAGTACTGGAAGGGCAGGATTTTTCCTGCCTTTGTGGGAACCTTAGGAGATCTGCCTTAAATAAGCCATTTCAGGGAATAAATTTGATGTCAGGATTTCTGTAATCTTTAATACAGACACTGTACAGTGTTCATAGTGCATTTTGACTCAAAGGCAAGCTGTACTTAAGTTTTTGAGAACTGAGTAATTACTACAAGTATGTAGGAAGAGATAGAAAAGTTAAGGCTTCTATTTCTGTCACAAGAAACCTTTCCTTTGTTATTGTTTGGTGACAATGTATGAATGGTGGGGTAAGAATTATAATAAGTTTGTCGTGCTTGAGTAGCACACTGTCCACTGTGTTAATTTTATATGCTGTACTAATAACTAGTCATTAGAAAGTCAATATTAGGTTTCAGCCACTTTTCCCCCTGCCCTTTGGTACCCACGCAGACTTAAGGAGCTTTAATTCAACTCTCTTCACTTTACATGGCTATTTTTAACGTGGAATAATTCAGTGTGCTGCTCTACCGCTTGCAAACAGTTGTTGTCCTGAGAGTGGGAACAAATGGTTGTGGCCAGCAGCACCAGAATTGCCTTCTGCTGGTGCTGTTACAGAGAAAGGTGTATGGAATTGTACCCAGGTTTCTGCTCCTGCTAGCTAACGTGCTGGTCAAATGAAGAATTTTACTTAAAAGCTTCGTTTGTAAGAATGAAACAAAGTCTTAACACTTGCTTGAAGTGGAATTCATGCATGGGCTTGTCAACCATTCCCTGAAATGGTTATTTTTTGCCTTATGCCAGAGAGAGAAGAATTAAGTGTTATTTTAACATGACTTTGACTAGTTGTTCTCATGGTCTCATTCTTTTAGTTGCTTATGCAATAAATTAATCTTTAATGCTTTAATAATAACATCATCTGATGCAAGATGAAAGAGCTGCTGGATGACCTTTCTTTCCAACAGGGAAATTTCCATCTGTTCCATATAGAAAAGAAGGGAAGACAATTGGAGAAGCAATACTTAATGTTCATATGTGATTAACTATTCTCCTGTGTAGCATTAGATTTTGCATTGGTATTATGTCAGTAAAGCTATATTAGTAAGAGGAGCTGCTAGCCTGGAGTCCAAGCAGCACCTCTTTGGTTTGTGGTTTCAAGTTTCTGTCAACTGGAGCTGCTTTTATAGTGCTGCCAGTTTCTCAGTTATTTGAGTTAGTATTACAGAGTGTATTTTTAACACTTTTCTCCTTAACCTTATTCAGATTTGTAGAGGATAAAATATAAAATAGCAGAAAACTATCTTCAACCACGCTCTTTAAAGTGCAAGTGTTACTGTCATGCTACCTTGAACTGCCATGTTTGAAGTGAACATTTCTGATGTGTGTTTCTTTTAAACATTTGCCCTCACTCAAGAAGCCTTTATTTTCTCAGATTAAAGGAGTGAAATGCAGCATTTGTCATTAAGCTGCTAGCTTGTGTAACTCTGTCAGCTGGGAGCAATTTACAGTTAAGTGTGGGTAAAAGCAATACCTAAATGAAATGTAAAGCAACTGCATGCATATGCTCAATGTGTTTTGTTGTGCAGAAAGGAAGCATGGGCTTAAACATCTTAACCCAAGCTGAGCAGCAAAGTTAAACATCTGCCTGGTTTCCAAAGATACTGTTGTTGTATTTCAGAGCCAAGGTGCAATAACTGAGAAGCTGAGAAGTTTCAGTATGCATGATTTGACTACTATACAAGGAGATGAGCCTGTTGGACAGAGACCTTATCAGACATTGCCAGAAGCTAAAAAGAAAACCAGAGCCTCTGCAAGTGAATCTTCAGGTATGTATCTTTTTCTCCCCCTACCTAAAACAACAATTCACCCAAAGCAAAAGTGGAAGAGCAGAAATACATTTACCCTGTTTCTAAATGGAAAAGGCCTCAAAGAATTCCAGTCCACTTAAACAGAGTACAGGCAAGCAAAGTAAATTATGACAGTTAAGAAATCCTTCCTGAATTACCTTCTTCTCCCATCCACTCTCAGTGTAATCATAATTTATTCATTACTCCTGTCCTTGCCTATTGGCAACAAGAATTTATTACCAAAGTAAATTTTAATTGGAAGTCAAACATTACATGATTAAGTGGTGTTTCTGTGACAAATGTGCAAGAATACAAACATGAAAACATATGGGAGCTCATAAATAGAAGAGAAAATTAATAGAAATTAATTCACCAGGTTTGTAGTAATAGATCAAAATGTAAAATTGTACATGGTGATAGGACTAATAAAAGCATCAAGCTGTCATAATGGCCTGATGCCCATTAGCACTGAGAAGATGGTGTGTGGTGACCAAGGTATGGTTTTGTTCAGAGATATTATTGTTTAATTGTTATAGTACGTGGACTGTTATTGCCATCATCACTTTGCTCTTGAGCTTGTGATGCTTGAAGGAAGGTTTTGCTGGGAGTCTGGTAACTACAGCTTTTTAAATGGCAAGGCTATGATGTAAAGGAGCTGTTATTTCCCACCAAAGAAGTATTTCTGAGCTCTTTCCTTGCCCTAATGACCTACGCCTGTCACTCTTACTCATCCCTCTCTTTTGGGGAGGGGTAGCATTTGTGTCCAAGGAATTCCATGAACGGTGTAGTAGCCCATTCTAAGGAATAGATGGCCAGCTGAAGGGCCCTCAGCTGAATTGCACATTGTTTCCTGAAGGATCCTGTGCAGGGCAGTGTGAACTGGAGCTTCTGGCTGGAGAGAAAGACAAGAATTCACAAAGAGCTGCACTAGAGATGATGTCACTGCAGCTGTTGTCCTGGGTCTGTTCCTCAGTAAGAGAGCATTACTTACCTCTCTGAAATAGCCTGAAAATGCTCTAAATTATTTTTTTTTAAATGCTTCAGTCTATATTATAGAAATAATCACTGATTGTGAGATTCAATCTCAGATGTCAAAAAGCTTCCTTACAGCTAGTTGAACTTAATTGTTTCTGCTCCTGGTCTCATATCTAGCATACACCTCTCATGTTTTCTTTGAATTTTCTTCAACATTAGGAGCTTAAAAAGAGCAAAAGTACACATAGATCTGGGAACATTGTGTAGCAATACTCAGTTGTGCTTAGCAGGATCTTGTTTTTTGTGGTTTGAGCTGGGAGTTCGGTGCAAATTGGTTGAAAAAGTTGTAGGACATGGATCATAGGAGGATGCTGAGCTGGCAGTGCGCTTGCTGTGGAAAAGGTGGATAGGATGCTGATGCATCAGGTGTTACAAAAGCAGATAAGGAAGTATTGGTGTCACTGCAAACACTGCTATTCTGAAACAGAGAAACAGATATGATTCAAATCTGTTGCATTGAAAAAGATTAATTAAAACTGGACTGGAAGCAGAGATGTGTTGCCTCTAAAAAGGCAGAAGAGAATGACAGAATGCCTGCCTCAAGCAGCTGTGGAATAGATTATGTGATTCTAATTTCTAGGGGAAAAAACGGAGGAAAAAATTTAGCTAAGCCTAAATAAAGTATTTGCTTAAGATGAAGTGTATACTGGTCATTGATAAAGTTTGGTTTTGAGTCTAAAAGGTGTTCCTGAGTGTTACAGCCTGTAGATTCTGGGATAAAAGGAGAGTTTGGCAGAGGAAGGAACCAGACTGGATTTGGGAGCTTTGTGATAGGTCTGTGATGGGAATTCGGGGCTGTTGGACCCCAAGGAGCTTTTGGGGTTGTGTTTTTAAGCAGTTTGTGCCCTCTAGTGAGAGTCTTAGGTAATAATCTTGGTCCTGGTTTTGCAGGATGTTGACAACCCTTAACAGTATTTTGGTGTGTTACCGATCTGAAAGGAACTTTGATATTAAAAATGCAGGAGGATGAGAGTTTGGAGAAAGATCCAAAGAATAAGAGTCATGGAATGGTTTCTATTGGAAAGGACCTTTAAAGGTTTATAGAAGTGTAACCTCCCTCTCCTGTGTATTGTGCCTAAAAATGTTGAGTACTTCTTAAGATGACCACTAAGGATTTTGCAGTTCAGTGTAAAGCAGAAGATGTCAGCAGACTTGTGGTTTCAGTTTTGACAGCTGAAGAATCACTGCATTACATACCTTTGGAACCAAGTGGCAGGATTAGAAGTACCAAACTCGTGGCAGGGTAGATGTTTCTGTTTTGAAATGAGCCCATTGTTTTAAAGGATCGATCATATGTGTTAAAGATGCAAATAACGGCTTTCTTAGAAATCAAAAAGTTACAGCTACTTTTTGATATATATTCTTTTTAAAGGTTACAAAACTCCACTGGAAAAAAATCCTGGAGATGATAAAACAGATGAAGAGATGGAAGGGACACATTCAGAGGATGAAATGTTTGCTCAGAGAGGCCTTCGAAGAACTCAGAGTATGAAATCTGTGAAAACCATTAAAGGCCGTAAAGAGGTGAGTACAATCCTGGTTCATTGAGTTTGTATTTTCAGTGTATATTGGCATTTTTCATAGTGCAGGAATTTATTTTTCTTTTTAATCTTGGAGAAGTTGTCAACAATAACTGGGTTCTAGAATGCTAGATGGGGAAGGAAGTATGTGATAACAATATATAAGTTTGGAGCTTTTGTAGTTTGGAGTGGTTAGGGGAAATACATGAATGAAATGAAGGAAGCAAGGAGGAAGGGAGAGGAGATGTAACAGACTCTGTGCTTGGAATGCTAATTCTGGCACCACCAAGCCCAATTTCAGGAACTGCTCACCTTGAAAGAGATGTGGATAGCAATAGCAGTACTATCATCTGCATGTTGTGCACACTTAAATATCTGTTTAATAGATAAAGAATATTCAGAATTTTTCAGTTCCTGTAGAGACGCAGTCTGTCTCTTTGTGATCTACAGAGAGAAGATCCTAGTTAGCATGCAGTGCACTTCGTGTGCACGCATCACAGAATTTAAAGATACTTCAGGATAAATCTCTGTGGAGTCTCAAAAGTTTTTGGGTCATTTCAGGAAAACAGTTGATACTTACTCTTCTTGCCCAATTCTGTTGAAACTTTATCTTACTCAGTCAGAGGTGGATTCTCTTAGTGAAACTGGGTTGTCCAAAGCACACTGAAAGGTATTTGCTAAAAAGGATTAGTGGAGGAGTGAATCATATTTCTGCTTGGTGTGACTCAACTCCTTGTTATAATTTTATTTTTCCCCTCAGATACGATATGGATCACTGAAATACAGAGTAAAGAAGAGACCTGCTGTATACTTTTAAGTGTACTGCACAATGCCTGCAAGAGAAACTGCTGTACCATAATAACTTGAATTCAAGTGTTAAAGATCTGTGTACAATTCCCAGAATGAGTCTGTATGAACAGCTATGGTAGGACTTGGTTTTGTGAGCCCAAGTGATCAGATAAAGTATTACTCTATTTTTCTATAATTACTTATTGTTGAGACTTAAATCTGGGCAAGTTACAGCATGAATTTCAGCACTCTTTGAATAGGAGTTAAATGAGGAATAGGAAATACTCTTTTGCCAGAGGTATTGAACAGATTGCAATAATTGCAACTCCAATTGAATTAGCAGAAGCTGTAAGTATCTAGAGCTTGTGAAAATTGACCCAGAGTGTCCCCAAGTTTACATTGAAAGATTGATCTACTTGAAATATTTCTCTGAACTACAATTCCTGAAAAGGCCTTTGTGTAATTTTTAAATGTACAGCTTAAAGGACAATGGATGATGGTGGGAAATAAAAAGGAAATATGAGGTAGATAGGATACATCCTAACATTATCATCTTGCATCATATTGCCAAGCTTAGCAAACTGGGGTACATATAGCACTTTATGCAAAACTATATGGTTTTGCACACTCTTAATGATTTACAACTGCACATGTCATTTTAGTGACTTGCTTAGATAGGTTAGAGCTACATTTTGAATGCCAGCAATTCTTGTATTTTGTGATCTTTTTAAAATTTATCTTGACTCCTTAAGTACACTTAGGATGCTGTAGATATTTGCTACTAACGATATTATCAGGTGCCTTTCTATGTATTATAGGGCTGCGTGGGTTTTGTCTGTGTGGTATTTGGGGAGTTTAGGGTTTTGGGTTTTTTTTTTGCTTGTGGGGTTGTTTTGTTTGTCTGTCTTCCTCCATCTAAAGAGATGTAACATGATTTCAGTCAGTTTTTGGTTAAAATGGTAAGTAAAACTTGTAGCAATTCCAGTGATACGCCTCAGGGATCTGATCAGCCCATGAGCTGAGTGTTAAATTCATGCTGCCATAAAGGCATGTATGATAGCTTAGTCAGGCCCTGGTTTAGTTTTGTTCTACTTTGCTTTAAGAATGAATATATTTATATAAATATGTACTTTAGAACATGTATGAGTGTATATTTCATACCGTATGTGGATTCTAAAATGGTCTGTGTAGTACTTTTTTATTGCTAAAGTTATTACTAAAATATTTGCATATAAATAGCTTCTTCTAAGAGTCTAGTTGATTTAGTCAGTCATTTTATAACCTAGAGTCCCATGGCATATCTGCACAGAGATTAATTTTGAAATGTCTTTCAATGCAGTGACTTGTCAAAATTACTTTTTTAGGTCACCTTTGGTACTATTTTCTGCAGTTTGAGAATTAGGCTGATTTTAGTTTTCTGTGTGACTATTTCTACTGTGGATTCAGGGAGAAACCACTCACTTTTTGCAGATAGTATTTTATTATGTACCTTTGGGACAGACCTTGTGACTTCCCTCAAAGAGAAAATGGCATGGATTCCTCTTATCCTTGGATCTCTGACTTCAATCCTTACACCTTCCCCCAGGTATTGATGGTCATCTGCAAGTCTACTGCAGAGATTTTAAATATATTCCTGAGGCTTGGACCTGCTGCAGTTCTTTTTCTATTACAGCCATAGCAATTCACTGCTGGTAGGCACTTGATGGGCTGCAGCACGGACTGGCATTCAGAGTGGTCCTCTGCCCCCTTGGGCCAGGGTTTGAATTCTCTGGGTGTGAGTGCAGCTGGTCTGTGTTGGTGTTGTTCCTCCCTGGCTGTGGGGAGTGTCTGCAAGCCCTCTGCAAAGCTGTGCTCAAATGCAACAGCACTTCCAGCCTCTCTGAGGAACCTCAGTGCTTTGGTGAGCAGTCCCAGCAGGCCATGTGTGATTAAAAGGGTGAAGCTTGTAAAACTTAACTCAGAAACACAGTTTGATACCAGAAGACAGGAAGGCTGCTCTCTCCCAATTGAGTACAGTGCAAAATCCCATCCCCTAACCAAAACTGTACCTGGTTATCCAGTTTTTCTAAGGAGTGATCACAAAAGCAACCTCCCTGGGAGTGTGAGACTTCTGCCCCAGGAATGTTTGTGCTTCTCATTTGTTTCCCTGAAGCTTGTCTGTGTGTTAAGGTATATAAGACACTAAGCTTACGAAGCTCTTGTATTTGCATCTCACCCCTCTCTGAACAGTAGACTAACATGGGCCTGGGATGGAATCTCTAATTTTACTGTACAGTTGAGCACTTGCTGACACATTTGTTTGTAACTAATCGTGCTTGTTTTACCAGCAAGCATGGCAAAAAAATGATCATCTTTCTATAAACCGTATTCCTGCATGAAGGAGTAGGGTAAGCTGTTTTTTCAGAATTACAGTCCCTGTTACAAGTTCATGTAGATCCTGTTTTAGGGGTTGTGTTTTTAACACATTTCTAGGGCCAGAGATCATTGAAGTATTTTAGGCTCTACCACACTCCTGTCAGGAAGTTGCTGGATGTGTCTCTGAGTACCTGAGACTGTAGCTTCTGGCAGACTTTACTTGCTAACTCGGTGGTGATAAAGGCTAAATAAATCCTCCTCTTTCTGGAACTTGCATGGAATTAGAAAAGCTGGCAGTGTTACACATACTCATTATTGTTTGCATATAAATATACTTCTTTCGGATAACTCTTTTACATGATCAGACCTTCAATGTTTTCCTAGCTGTTGTCTTCAGTCTAATAGCCAAGTATGAAATATTTTCTTGCCAGCCTGATTTTCATCTTTGAATTCATCCTCAAACTGGTTCACTGGATTATCTTCATTTTTTTTCTTCTTACTCTTCATTGTTGGCTGATTCTTGTCAGGGCACCATGGCATGATCAGCTTTCATCCCAGTGATATGTAGTTCTCTCTCCTTGTGGAGTTTAGTTTAGTTTGGTTTTGAAACACTACAATCTTTTAATTTTGTTTACAGGGAATTTTCAAACTTCTCTTGCCTTAGCAACTGCAGAAGTCATCTGTCTAGCTCTTGCCAGGAAACTTCTTGGGGAAAAAAATAGTTAAAAATGTATGTTTAACATTCTTTTTGGATTTGGAATGTAAAATGTAGTTCATGTCAAATTATCCAATCTTCTGAACAAAGCATTTCCTGAGAACTGAGTGATTGTCACCAACAGGACTGCTGATGTGGTTAAACAAAGACTTGGGGTTTAAAAGTGCATTAAAAGAGAGTATGTATTTCCATTTAAATCATAGCAAGGTTTCAAGCCTTTCCAAAATGTATTTGAACTGACTCAGCTTTTTTAGCAAGAGCCTACTGGACTTGTTAAAATACCCAGTCTGAGATGAGGATTAAATTGGTGGCCTCAGCTGCATATAAGCTTAGGCTGGACTTTGATTACAATGTAATTGCCAATATTGCTAATTCCTTTGGTATGTGAAAGTAAACGAATAATATCCAACATACATTTTGCAAATTATATTGAATTTTAAAATAGAAGATACCTTGGTAAAAGAGAATGGTGGAGAAAATGCTGGACACATGCAACATGCTGTTCCTGACAAAAAAAGTGTTTTATTTTTGGTGTTGCTTTTATTAATGGGAAGTTGGTATTTTAAAGTATTTTTTCTACAAAAATGTATGTGCAAAGGCAATACTTTAACATTTTTCAAGGACTTGTATTTTTAAATGCTACAAACCAGAGAATATGCATTTGGACTGAAGGTAGTAGCTTTAAAAAATGCAATGTAAGCTTTAATTTTTATATTGTAATAACAACTTGCTGTCAACTTGTTTACATATTTGTAGGATGGAAACTTCATTATCTTGATGCTGTCTTTAATAAATGCTGCTTTGAGCAAGATGTAGTGGATATTTTATTACCTGACTTACTATTAACAAACTAGTCACTATGTAATCTGTATTTTTACTCATTTTAATGGTTATGTGTATAAAAACAACCTATCTGAACTTTGGAGAGACTTTTAAAACTCTTTGAAGTATGATTAAACTGCCCTTGGGGTTCTGCCATGAAGTCTGAAGCTGATTTAGGCTGAAATGAAATGTGCCCTGCTAAAGGCAACTTGAACATGCTATAGTGTCAGCTGGTTTGATTAAGTGTTGGGTTCAGAGTAAATTAAAATTGAGATGTTTGGTGTCCCAACAGAGTGTAACTTCCTGTGGAACTGCTGGACATCAAACTGATTTTGTTTTGTGTTCCCTAGTCAGGGTTCTGGTAGTCCAGAGGAGATGCACAGGTGAATTTGGCCCTTTCCTTTTTCAGACCTCCCTTTGAGTCATCTGTTAACACCCCTACCAAAACCCAAGCAAAAACTTCAATAACCACATTTTCTAGGCCTTGTTTGCAAGGCTTCCTGGCTTACTGCCTCAAATAAAAGAAATTCTGTATATGGTTCATTGAGGAGAAAGATTTAGACAGTAGCAATAAATTGTTTGTAAGCATTATGAAAATCCATCCCAGAAGCACAGACTGACCCTTAAGGGACCTTGCAATGACTCAGTTTCTGTTGTCAGAAAAGTTCATGCAGTCCATGCCAGGCTGTAGCTGTGTCTGGGAGGATTAGGGCAGGTATCAGGAAAAGGTTCTTAGCCCAAAGGGTGTTCAGGCACTGAACAGGCTCCCCGGGGCAGTGGTCACAGAACCAAGCTGTGTTTGGACAACACTCAGCCACAGGGGGATTCCTGGGGTGTCCTGTACAGGGCCAGGAGCTGGACTTCATCATCCTGATGGGTCCCTCAACTCAGGATATTCTGTGTGCACTGAATGATCTTCTCAAGCTGGATTGCACTGGCAATCAAAGCTTGTCCCTAATTGCTTCCAGTTTATTTCTGCAGTCAAGCCCAGAGCACTGACAGACTGATCAAACACAAAGGGTTTGAGGAAAACCCCCTTTTCCAGGTGAGTGTCCAAGGCCAGGCTGGATGGGGCCCTCATTTAGTGAAGTGTCATCCCTTCCCATGGGAGGGGATGTGGGAACTGTGTGATCTTAAAGGACCCTTGAACACAAGCCTTTCTAGAATTCCATGATTATTTCATGGATCACTCAGAACAGATGAGATCCACCAAATACTGAAAAAGTTGGCCTGCCTTCTAAAAAATAGATTCCTCAAAATCCCTATGAGACTTTAACTGAGACTGAGAGACCCCAGGAAAGAAACCAACCACCTCTTCAAAATATGTGTATTTATTACACCAAAACTCAAACCGTTCACATTTTTTCTTTTCCTTCTAGGTCATCCCAAATGTACCAAAACCAACACACAAGTGTTTGTATGTATCCCAGCAAAACCATGAAATAAAAGTCCAATTAAGGTATGTTCATACAAAACTCAATATGGTCTTTAAATGCAATGTAAGTGGCATACACAGATTAACAGGTACAAAAAGACAGATGCATAAAATCTAGCATTTTACATTTCTTGTGCCTGTTGAAATGTAGAATATCTCACTAGCAATAACATGGAGGGAATAAAACACAGCAGTGTTAACTCAGATTTCAGCTCTTATTTACATGATTTAGATGGTAACATTGCAGAATATTCTGTCTTTCATAAAGAATAATTTTTATTTTTTCATTAAAAAATGCCTTATAAAAGCTGGCTGTTATCTACCGTTACTGAAGAGCTCTGCTGATGTCAGTGGGTATCAGTATTCACAGCTTGATTAACAGACTACAGTTCAGGCTAGACCTGCAGTGATTGTTTCAGTCAGTTCTGAGGGACAGCAACTCCTCTTACCTGATCACCTTTCCAAAGGGCCCTTCATGGGCTTTCCAAATTTCACTGCTAATGCTGACTGCAGCATTAACACAGCAGGATGGAAACAGGACAACCAAAAGGGAGTTTTTATTCTTCAGATTTTTTTAATTTTGCCTTGTTTCCACCTGAGGGAGCTTTGGCTGTTTCAGCTTTCTTTGCAGTTTCAGCAGGTTCCTTTCTTAGCCTTCGCTTGGTGGAACGCACCAGGTCTTCACGTCCCAGTTCAATCATCTTTGCTTCCCATAATTTCATTTCATTCTCATACCGAACCTTATCATCTTGAGCAAGCTGCAAGTATGGCTGAAAGAAAATAAGGCATCAAGAAGTTGCAGAAGGAGCTTTGTCTGGAAAATTGCCACGACACGAAGGTGACTTAGAATAACACAGCCCAGGCATTTGCTTTAGCCCCCAGATAATTGGGGGGAAAAAAGTCAAACTTGCAGAAAAAATACAAAGCTTTAGCACTAAACTGCAGTTATGTCAACAGCTGGCCATTCCCAAAGAGGAGATTATTCAGGACTGCTACTAACAGTTAAGGCTTTTTAATTTGAGCACTGGTTGGAGACAGTGAGATTACGTGAGGCACAGCAATAGATACTGCTGTAGAATTATTTCAAATTATTTTTCTACAGTAAGACCATGAACGTAAGATGTGTCCTAAGTACACATTAAAAAACACCTGGAAGAAGGGCATTCAGGAGGAAGGACAGTAGGGTACAGAATACCTGAAACTGTCAAGGTTTAGTTTAAATTTCAGTATAGCACCCCTCCACTTTTGAATTGCTCATCTACAGGTTCATAGTTCAATACACTTGAGAAAGTTGGCAGAAAATTATCCCCCACACAACCAAAGTTAATAAATTACCATATGAACATCACTTGTTGATTTCTGTTACTTTCCCTTGTAAGAAGTCTTTTCATGAGCAGCAAACTCTTATGCTGGTGTTTAAAGATATTATGGGTTGTTAGAAAAAAATGAAATTGTTGCATATTATTGCACCTTCTTCTCTAGATGTTGCTTAGGCTCCACTTTAAGGCACATCAAACTTCCATCCT
This sequence comes from Brachypodius melanocephalos, assembly GCA_013398615.1. NCBI lineage: Eukaryota > Metazoa > Chordata > Aves > Passeriformes > Pycnonotidae > Brachypodius > Brachypodius melanocephalos. Next base: position 499,525 of record VZSR01003794.1, on the reverse strand, counting down.
ATCCCACTGACTCACATTTTAACAACACTATGAATTAAATGGTCACTACTACTGCAATAAAGGTTATGACAATCTTTTTCAAGATGCATGAAGATCTTGGAGTATTTTCCTCAGTATTATATTGTGAGCAACTGAGTTCAAGATTTTTGTATGAATATATCAGTTTTGACTCAAGTTTTTAATTCTGCTTAGATCAGAGCCTCATCCAAATCCTCTGACATACCTGCTTTTGGGAAGGAGACAGTTTTTGCCACGTATCAAATAGTTTCTTCATCTTTGCCTAGGGGATACAGAACATGGAATCCATGAGAGTGATTTTAGGAGCAGACTGATATCAGAGGGTACAGATGAATACTGCATGAGTGAAAGTCAAGCATAAACCAATGCAAAAAATCACAAAGTCACTGAAGCTTGCTTCCCCTTATTTACCACCACAACTCTTTGAAAAATGGAATTTCTACATCAGAACAAAGGGAAGGATAATTCTCTCCTTACAAAAGGAACAGATAAAGTCTGTAACGTTGAAGTGCAAAAAATAGCACGGATGTTTTAGGTCTGTATACCCACACAGCACTTCAGCATGTACAGCCAGAGCACCACAGCTTTAAAAAAAAAATCTAAGTAATGCAGCATCCAGATAGTGAACTACTGAACAGTATCTTTGAAAATTACAGACTCTAAACCAGATTTTTCTGAATACAGTGGATGTATTTTAGAAAAAGAATCTTTCCTGGCTTACCACAGGTGACATTCCCTCACTTTCTTGATAATTTTCTGACAGGAAAATGTTAAAGCCGGTACGAGCTCTTTTAGGTTTTCCAAGCAGATTCAATTCCTTTAAAAACAACAAAAAAAGTTATTCCATCTACAAAGCATGCATTTGCTCCAAAACTAAACTCAGCATTTAGATTTGCTTTTGCCAATTAGGGCAATGTCAGAGTTTAATTCACAGAAATAAATCAGCAATATGTAACCCCTTTGATTTTTCCAGACAAACCATAATACTGTACTGTTACAGATGGTTCTGTCTCTAAGGATTTATACATAAACCAGCCAAAAAGGAATAGGGAAGATTGTCCTTCTGAATACACTAGTAAAGGACACAAACAGATGTCACAGCAGCAGAGCCCAAGAAAGGAAGGAAAAAAGGCTACTTCAAACAGCTGCTACCTCCTAGGGCCTAATGAGGTAACAGTACAAGGTTTTTGTGAAAAGCCATTTCTGGATGTCTTTCCATCCAATGACAGTGCTGCTGGTCCAAATGCCTTTTAGTGCCTACCCTGTCTCTGGTAGCTCTAGAAATAGGGAGAAAAAAAGCACAGAGAAGCTACCTCTAAGCACAAAGATCTATGCTAATTCTGTGCTCTTCAAGCATGGGAAAGCCACTAAAATAGCTGCTAACACCAGTAGTTGTTTCAGTCCATGGCATTTTGGGGGCTTGTGTTTGTTGTGAGTTCTATTCTGAGCTGCTTTTGTATTTCTAAAACACAGGAAAAAAACCATGCTTCAACTCTGCTTTGTACACTAGATAAACAGACTGCGGGTTCCTTGAAAGAAAAGAAATTTGAACTTCAGAATACTTACTCGTTTTGCCCTGATTGATCTTCTTTTTGCCCGTTGTTTTCTCCTTTCCTCTTTCAAAGCTGCAGCCTGGGCTGGGGTCAGTTTAGCTTTATAAGCAGCCATCTGCTCTCCATATCTTTTCCAGTCTGTCTTTTTTGCTTCCTCATAAACCTGCAGCACAAACCAGCACCAGTCTTAAGTTTAAGCAAGATGCTTTCAGTCAGAAGCACTTGACCATTAGAGAAGCTAACACTTCTAACCTATGAGTAGAAAAATCACAGACTGAAAAACTTACACCAGAACATCAGATTTTCATGTCTGATTCCCTGTTCTACATTTCAGAAACACAGAGGGAAAGGTACACAGAGTGAAAAGTCCAGAAGGGATGTGAGAGCACCTCAATCTAGTGAACAAAGGTATTTCCTTTAGAAAATGGAATTTAGTTCCTAACTGCCTCCAATTGCTAACTGCAGTCAAGGAAGAACAATCATTACTTTGCAATAAATGGCAATTAATTTCAGCAATGATCAGCAAGTTCCAGAGTTGCTTTACATTATCCCTTGAAACTGCCACTCAGAGAAACTTCACTACGTGAGACTTAATTTGATAACTCTTAAAGAAATTTCCATGAAGCAAAAGAAGTTGGTCCTTTCATCAAAATTAACTGAAGTTTCACCTACCTTATACACGAGAGCAGAACAACTTTACAAAACTTGTATTATACATGTAATGCAATATTGCCATTCAAAAAGGAACAAGAATTGGTTTGCAGCCCCACAGCCACATGGAGCGAGAGCTGTGTCATTTCTCTGACAACAGATTAAAATTACTAAAGCCAAGGTCATGTACAAGTGCAAGTAGCAAAATATCTTCCTGTATTGGGTTTGCTCTTGGCCATCAGCCATGGTAGTGGCACCTCAGGGGTAACAGAGTTAAGAAAGCAAAAAATAGAACTGTACAACTTCAGCCAGAGAAAGGACAGAGACCATGTCAGAAGAATGTTTCTACTGATCCTAAGGTCAGGGAAGGAGAGGCAGGAGATGCTCCAAGCACCAGAGCTGAGGTTGCCCTTCAGCCTGGGGTGCAGCCCATGGTGAGGCAGCTGTGCCCCTGCAGCCCATGGGGGAGACCACCCTGGAGCAGGGGGATGCCCAAAGGGGGCTGTGACCCTCTGGGGGACACAACAGAGCAGCCTGTTCCTGAAGGCAGGAGCCCATGGAAAGAGATGCTGGAGCAGCTCCTGAAGAACTGCAGCCCAAGGGAAAGACTGACACTGTGAGCAGTTCATGCAGGATTGTCCCCTGGGGGAGGGACCCCAAGCTCTCCCACTGAGCAGGAAGGAGCAGCAGAGATGGGCTGACCTCAGCCCCCCTCCCCTGTGCTCCTGCACTGCTGGCAGGAGGAAGCAGAGAAATTGGGAATGATGTTGAGCCTGGGAAGCGGGGAGAGCAGGGAGAAAGGTGTCTTAGGATATGAGTTTTTATTTCTCATTATCCTGCTCTGATTTGATTGGTAACAAACTGATTTCCCCAAGGGAAATCTGTTCTTCCCTGACAGTAAATGGTGAGGGGCTTTTCCCTGCTTTATTCCAACCCACAAATATTTTGCTGTGTTTTCTCTCCCCTGCCCAGCTGAGATTGGCTTTGGTGGGCACCTGGCATTCAGCCAGGGTCACCCCACCACACTTCCCTGGAGTTATTCAAAGCTCCCAATTCTCCCAACTGTTTTGACGTCTGAACCTTTGTACACACGTGCTTTTTCAAGCCCTTTAAAAACAAACCCACCAACCAAGCAAAAAAATCCACCAGACTCAATAAAAAACCCACAAAACCCCACAAACCAAATAAAATCTCACCACCTGTAGAGTTCAAAGTACTCAGGGAAAGGATACAACCTTACCTGCTTCTGTGATGCTGGTAACTCCTTCCATGCTCCTGCTATTTTTTTGATCAGTTCTGGGTTGCTCATTCCTGTACATTAAAATGAGAAAGCCCAGAAATAAAGATCAGCATTGTATCTTTAGTAAGCTTCTTCAATTTTTCCCAAGGAAAGCTGTCACAGCTATTATCTTCCTGTATAATGTGACTTTATCCACTTGATATAAGACATATACTTTGATTTCATTGTCCTTTACTTATAATATTATTCAAATGAAGATTAAAAAGCAATTTCCTTCTCAAACAAACAAAATTAGAGACTTTAGTCTACTTTGGTTTTTGTCTGGCTTTCTTTGCCTCTGGCTCTTGCACTAGGGTGATTTGATGAGGCTTCCAGCCAGACTTGAATTTGTGAAGGGGAAAAGAATAATTAAAAACCAACCAACCACAAAAAAGCCCCAAGCAAACAAACGCCAAACAAACTCAAGTGTGGTGCAAAGAGGATATAAGATTTTCTTTTCTTGAAAAATCCTTTCCAGGCTTTTCCTCTACTTCACAATAAATAAAAAAAAAAAAAAAAAAAAAAGAGATTCTTCTCCCCCCCTCAGATGTAAAGCTCATCCACCTCAATGGTGGGAAAGCATAACTAAGCTCTTCTCAGTGACCTGACTTTCAAAATTCTGGAAAAACAAGGCAATTGGGAGGTTTTAGTGCAAGTAGATCCACCTTAAAACCTCTGAAAATGTGCTGCTTTGCCCACTGATAAAAGAAAATAAATTATTGGGTTATTTTTGACCACTACGTCTCTGAGAACAAGAAAACCTCAAATTCTCGATTTGTCCGTAAGATCCAGTATGTTTATTTGCAGATTATTCAAATTTTGGAAACGTGGAAAACACTGGTGGAGTTTGTAACTACAATATACCAAGTTACCAACCCACGAGGGTGTGGAACTCCTGAACTGGTGAGCTAAACACGGTATCAAATGGTTTTCCCTACTTAACTCCTCCTCAGGATCTGCCCAGTATGACCATGGGTCTTTAAACATTTTAACCTTCAACAGTATTTCAAAACCAGCAGGTGTTTCTATTCTGCAGATCTCTGGCAAGAGTCACTGCATTGTCTGTAAGTTAAGTTTTTGATGGTAAATCAAACATATTCACAGAAAACCATTTTTCTCTAAATACGCTTTCTCCTCCCACACACAGTGATGTAATCGAGTACCTGCAATGTCTCAATCGCTAAACCTCAAAATAAACAGCTCATAATAACAGCAAAAATGTACCTCAAACACGTAAGAGTCTAAAAATAACTGAGGATCACAAATCACTGTTAACATGCATTACCCGGGCGAGACATTTCATCAAGCATTTCTAAAGCCACACACACATGTTCGCTTTTATCACTTATGAAGCACGGCAGAGCACGCAGGCACGTGCAGGCGGCGAGCCTGGCCATGCTGGATTCCCCTGGGGAATGGTGAGGATAAACAGCCGGGCTGGGGCTCTGCCATCGCCCCTTTCCATCCTTCCCCTCGCTTTTACAAGCTCGGATTTAAAAAAGGTTGTTCGGCTCACCCCGCTCGGGGGGCGCAGGCCACGGCCCCGCTCTGAGGGGCGCCGGTATCGGAGCCTCCAACAGCGCCAACCGCGGGCCCGCGTCCCCTCAAAGCTCGTACCTGGGTTTTTTTCCCTAAAAGCCATCCGGTTGTCCATCAAGAAACGGAGATAGGCGGTGAGGGGCCGCTTCGGGCGCTGATCCGAGCTGATCCCCCGAGACATGCAGCGCTCCGCCGCGCCCCCGGCCCCGCACACGGCGGCACCGCGCAGGAGGGAGCCCGCGCCCCGCTCTGGCAGCGCCGCTCCCGTCCCGCAGCGGAGGAGCCGCCGCCCGCCCGCGGCCGCCACCAGCCCCAGCCCCAGCCCCGCGGCCCGGCCCAGCAAGGCCGCCGCCATCCCGGCCCGCCGCGCATGCGCGGCCCGCGCGCGGCACCCTGGGCCTGAGGGGCGGGGCCTCGCCCTCAGGCACGGCGGGAGCGCGAGCCCGGGACACGGGGCTGCGGCTGAGGGGAGGAACAGAGAGAAACTGGAACGGAGAGCAGAAACCGAGCGGGCACCGCGGAACCCGGGCTGGAACTCGTGAGGTGAGGCCAAAAACTGACCGCGGAACCCGGGCTGGAACTCGTGAGGTGAGGCCAAAAACTGACCGCGGAACCCGGGCTGGAACTCGTGAGGTGAGGCCAAAAACACCGCGGAACCCGGGCTGAACTCATGACGTGAGGCCAAAAACTGACCCACGGCGGCACTGCTCCCTACAAAGGACAAGCTTTAGGGCGCAGCTGTGTCTGAAACAGCACATGCCACAGCTCCGACCAGTTCTCGGGGGAAAAAAGAAGGCTTGCATTTCATTTTTTTTTTTTTTCCATCGTAGTAAGCAGCACAGAATAAAGTAAACTTTTCAGCCCTGGAAAGGAAATTTGTATAAAAAGCATTAACGGAGGAGCTCTGAAGGTGCAGTAGTGGAGGTGTTTCTCTGCACAGATTAAACCCAGCCACTTCATAGCATGACTGAAATTTTAAATCATGTATTTATCATTTCATTCCGATAACTTCAAAAGCAGAAAGGCTGAACTGCTTGGAGTATCATAAGGATCAAAGAGTCAACTTAATGCCTCTAAATCAGCACGATCATAAAAGTTCCTTTTTTAATATTTACATATGCTTAGTAAGTTTTACACATCGGTGCTGGCTGTTGGTTTTCAATAATCCTGCTGGTTTCACACAGTGAAAGTAGTTCACGAATGGCACAAAGCAGAACCAGTCAAAGTATGAATGTTTTCAAACCATCCCTAACACAAGCTGATAAACCAAAAGAAACCAAGTCAAACTTCTGATTTCACACAGTTCAGTCCAGATGTTCAAAAAAATAAATAACTTCTAGTACAAACAGATTACTATTTTTACCCAGAAAAAACTAAAAGTGAACGCATTCTGATGGTCAGTTTTCTACAATCATTTGAGCAAGAAGTATTAATGATGTCTTTGCCTTTTTAGCTACATCGCCCAAGTTCAAATATAATGAAGCACTCAGTAACAAAGAAATCCATTTATTCAGCTTGCAAAATGTAGTGAACAGGGGTAGTTTAAGAGTATTAGAACCACTCTCAATCTTTGCTGTTTCAAATGTCACCATTACATCACAGATAAAACGAGCACAGAAATGACATTTTCTCATATGTCACCAACTTAAGGTCAGTAAATCAAATGTGAAATTAATATTTCACTGGTAGGAATAAAAGCTCCTACTGTGCACGCTTACCACCCACAGCCCTCATTCCAGTTTGATGCATATTCGAATAAAAAACAACAAAAAAAAAACCCAAATCAAATATATGTCTTCTTAAAAATGTATTTTATGACAAATTTCCCAGCTGAAAGTAATTTTTCTTTCATGCGCAAGGTAGAGAGAAAAACATTCTGGTCATCTTTCTTTGTTTTCAAGTAACCAAGAATGAATGGTAGGAAGTTAAGAGTTTTTCTGCTTTTGATCTATGTTTTATGAACAGATTGCCCCTCTCCAGCATGATTGGTTTTCCACGTGCACAGTCTGAAGTGCAAGTTAATGGTAAAGTTGCTTTCAAACGTGAAGAGAAAAAACATACTTTGAAGTGTGAATTTACTGTAACATTCTGATATTGCAAATACACCACCTTAATAGACTATTATCTCCTCCACAGATGAATATTGGTGTAGCATAGCATTAACCTATTAGAAATCCTATATGCAACAATGGGCAGAGTATGCTAAGTCCACTAGGCTAGAGCTAGCACAAAAAATAACTGCAAACCAGTTCTAAGCAGTACATGATGCATGGATTTATTGGAGATCCTGTCTCCAAGACACATACACACTGCTGGTGATTCTCTGTTAGAATGTTAGAACAAGTACTTTCAGGATATGCATGAGAGAAGATACAAAATAGCCAAGGAAAGTAGAAAATGTATTTTATTTATATGGAAAAGGCTACATCTGGATTTGTAAAAGGTCTGTGATAGTATTATGTTGCCCACACGTTAAAAAATCAGTTGTGAACAGCAACAAAACGGTTACATGTCTTTCTACATACCAGTGCAATTAGTTCACATTGCCATAAAATTAAGTCAAGTATGCAACAGAATCAAAACAAGTGTTTCTCCATAATCAGCATACAAAGATTTACAGTGCAAAGATCATTTTAGATTTTAAGAAATCTGCAGTCAGTCATCAGAATATTCTAACGGGTGAGACACTCCAATCATTTTCACTATTAGCAGTTGTATCTTGTCAATACTGTGCACAAGCAAGTCTAAAATGAAATGACTTACATTGTGAATAAAATAGTCTATACAGTAAAAAAAAATACAAATTATGTAAGAGAACTAACAAAAAGAAACTTGAACACACTTATGAAACAGACAACATACTTCAATGACACACATACAGTATTCATCACATGAAAACAGCTACTTCTTCCAGCAAAAATAATTTCGTTGATTTACAACTCAATTATAGATCTTGCAGTCTGAAGATGCAGGTGTCCAACTCTTAAAAACTATAATAAATGTCTTCTGCAAAGCATACAAAGAGGATAAATATTCTTATCAAAGTCATAAGGTTATTTTCAGAAGTTTGTTCTCTCTTGCTCCAGAACACACTTACATAAGTGAAAAAAATTCAAGGGGTGTCACTTTGAAACCATAAACTGTGCTCCATTTCCTTCTAATTTTGAAAAAACCTAGAATTTACAGTACTCTGTGGTATATGAAAATGTCTTCAAAAGTTTACATTGCATATTTCTGAGTCCATTCTCTTGCATGTCTGTTGTATCTGTACGTGCAGAAAGAAGGCATTACAGTGAAGAGCTGTTAGTGATACACTGACAATGGCCACATATTTACACTTTATACAGGTGTTATTGAGCTTTGCACCTCTCAGCAGAGTCAAATAACATTAAAACAATCTAAAAGCCAAGAAGTATCTACCCACTACACATTCACTTTCTAAAGTAACCTGTCATAGCTATTCAGACTCAAACCCAACCTCACAGGTTTGCATTAATTTGGGTAGCATTGTGCATCCTTCATTTGTGTTTCACAACTGGTTCCTCTATTTGCACCTCAACAGGAATTTGTTGTCAATTACTCCTCAAGGCATATGCTATTAAGAGTCTAACAACATTTACACATTTTAGTTCCATAAAATTCAGTATAATTAACTGGGATTTTATTCTCCATTCTGCACTGCCAACTGCATTTCAGAACTTGGTAAGAACATTTTCTAAAAAGCGTTTTTTACGAGGTGTGATGCGATGAGCCACAGGCCACTGCATACACTGCAAGAAGTCCTCAATGGCTCAACACTAAATAACAGGTACCAAACAACTCAGTCAGCTAAACAGAAGGTCAGAAATTCTTCTGTACAGGTTTTACAACCAGAGGATTGCAGTAGTGACAAATAACTCATATTTGGGAAAAGGAATTTTCATGCGATAGATCTAAGATGTTACACAAAAGCATGAAGGTTTTATGTAACTAAGTACAAAAAATTAGTTACCAACAGTTGTGTATGCCTACAGTTTTCTACTTGCCATCACTATTCTCAATATTTAAAGAGCTAATGCTGTAGAAATCTAAGAAAAGAGTATTACTAAAGTTAATACTGAAGGTGCATAGCAGACAGCAAGTACCACACACATTTATTTATGTATGTTATACTCACTTTTCCTTGTCTGACTTGTAGATCTGTGCAATATCTGGTACTAAAGGATCATCTGGATTAGGATCACAAAGTAAGGAGCATATGGACAATAAAACTAAATAAAAGAGACACTAGATTAAACAAGTTAGTTTGCTTTATTTCCATGAGTCACTGAGCTAACTTCCAGTTTGTGAAATACATAATATGCAAGCAGCTTAAAAGCACATAACATTTGAACATGACACTAGCAGGCTGCTGCACTCTATAACCAAAGAAGTGCTCAACGAGTAAAAATATTAGAAAAATGCTGAAGATCTACAAATTTCATGATTTGTCAGTTGTAGATGCCAAGTGTTAAGTGCCAATTTTGATTTGCTTAATAACTAGAAACGAGACAATTTTTGGATAGCTATAAAACAACTAATTTATGGGAAAAAATGCTACCAATTACACATAAGTGTAATGGATGTCTTTAGCAATGACTTCAGGAAACAATATTAGATTTTATATGGCTTGTGAGATTCCTGCACAGGCCTGTAAGCATGAGAAGTTGTTTTTCCAAGGAGGTACAGCAACTGGACTTGCACAGAGCAATTCCCATTGAACAAAGACCCCCAGTTTTTTCTTTGCTTGTACACCCAATGCAGTGACACTTTGGCACACGGCTCAGAGAGCTCCCAAGTACATGAGATGTGATATGGCTTGACCTTTTGAGTCACATGAGGAATTTCTGTAATAGGACTAAGTGTGCCTTAGCATTCTGAAGATGGGTGAGGAGAAACAACAGCACCCACATTTTAAGCAGCTTTAGAAGTGACACAAAATGCCTGCAACAGAAGAACTGCTTAACTGCTAACTCAATGTTCCAAATACCTACAGTGCTCAAGTTTTGAGAAAGCTTAACTACAGGATGAAACTATTTAAATAAATCTTTTACTGATGACTGTGAAAGGAGCTACATTTTAAAATATTCATCTTACAAAGGAATGCAAACCAGAACAAATGATCTCACTTTAAAATAAAGTGTAATTAGGACTCAAGGATGCTCAGGCAACCTGAAGAGTCATCAACAGGCAATCATGTAAGCTCCCACCACCTCAATATCAGGGTTTCACATTGACTTCCAAGCTGTGATTCTGAAGCCCTGCTCATCAGTTTCTCCCCCATTCAGCATGCACATTCAGCTATCACATTTCAGACTAATTGTGCATTTATGATCTTACCCAACTTGGTTTAGAATATTTCTTTGCTGTGCATGCATATTTTTGTCATGTGACACTCCCAATAAACTGCACAAGATCTTGGATCATAACAAGAATTCCAATGGAATTTGCCTCTTCTGAAACATGCAGGATAAATGAGTTCCCACTGCTACCTTTAAGACAGTGCAATAATACACTCAAAAATGCCATGGCAGTGTGTGCAGCTTCATAAATGCATTATCAAATCAGTGAGTTTACCTTTAGAAACAGTCAGAGCTGGTGACCATTGTGATCTCAAGATATCAAGACAAATACTCCCATTACTGTTTATGTTTGGGTGATATATTTTTGTTGTAAAAGCAATCTGTAATAATAAATAAATAAAAACAAATAACATCAGATTAGGGTTATTACATTTGTAATCCTTAACATCATCCCTTCCTTTCCAGTCGTATCAGATCTGCCAGCACAATTTTTTTAGTCTTATCTGCATCCATGGTGAACATGTATACTATTGCTCACCTTTTCAGTTTGACTTCTGAAATAAAGCCTCAGACAACAACCTTTGGCCAAAAAACTTTCTTTCCTTAAAAGAAAGGACTTACCTTTGGTGGTTTGAAAGGATAGTCTGTTGGAAAGTGTACTGTGAGAAAAAATACTCCCCCTTGATATGCACTATCAGGCTGAGAAAAAAACAAAACAAAACAAATAAAACACATTAATACATTTCAGCTGTTTTGGAGCTTCCCTTCTCCTAGAGAAAATCCATTTTTTCCCCAGTACATAGCCCACTATAGGCCATAAACTGGGAAGGCACAGAGGGAATTGAACCCTCCCACTGGCCTGCAGAGTTACAGTAGAGCCAACTGTGGCTGCTAATGCGGAGCACAACACAGTTATTGAGCACTGCCCTTCTGGGGAGGAAAAGAGAGAAATCAGTGGCTTCACTGCACTGAAGGGAATACCAATTATTCTCAAAGCAGACATATTTCCACTTTTCTCCATGATTTATTGCTGCATCTTAATGGATTAAGTATTATCTCAAAATTTCACCTTGCACAGTTGACTCAGCTCACTCTCCAAACTACAGACTCTTCTTTCCAAACTATTAAATCCAAAAGGAAAACACTAGGATATTTTTACCAGGATATTAATAAGCGCACCTTCCCTCAGATCATGTTGTTCTTTATTATTTTTCTTGCTAAAACTCTTCTCAGTTTTTCTTCAAAACCTTCTGGTTTAAAGCTTTTTTTTTTGTCATTTCTTATGTCATTACCTTCACAAGAATCATAATATTCTCCACTCAAGGAAAGCACCTTTCTCACACAAAAACCAACAGAAGCACCCCACTGCTGGCCTGCAGTTTGCAAAAGCCATATGCTTTTGCCAGTGTCACATCACAGCTATCAAATAAAATAAGATCCATCAAAAAGCCCTCAGCAACTCCACCCTTGTTTACAGTTAACCAACTTTAATGTTAGATTTCACCCACTCTTCCTCCTTTCAGATGGATCAATCTTCCAGAATGATCTGATCATCTGTGAAAAGCAGGCTCTTTGCTCTGTAGCCCACATCAGCTACTCAAACACCACAGCTGACTACACACCTCTAACACTTCATGAAGAGGAGGGATTTTGGAGGAGTTACAGAAAGCAACTGGTACCAGACTACTCAGAACAACAATATCACCCTAAAATTTTAAGCTACACACAGCACAGCTGAATGTGGCTGCTGTGTTTACAGAAACCCAAATGAATCCTTCTGTAAGAAAAAGAGAAGCAAGGTCTTACATTTCAAGAGGCACGATTCCTATACTTACAGGTCCCATAATAGTTGCTTGCCAATGAAACACTGAAAGGCAAAAAGATACAACAGTTAGAGATTTCCTGAGCCTTTCCAGAACTGAAATGTACTAAATGTACTAGGAAGAGCTTACAGTCATCTCCGACAGGTCCTGCAGAGCAGTGGGCTGGTGGATCTCGCTGCAGATCACTTAGTTCCTGCAAGAAACACAGAAATACTTCAAATACATGAAAATCCATACCACTAGGTAGCATCCCTTCAAAAGTGGGAACACAAACTGATTTTATTAAACCTGTGGGCATTTTTGGGTGCTATTTGATAAAACAATCAACACTTGAAATGTCCATTGAAACTGAAAAGGTTTTTTTGCCAGATGGCCTGCAGCTAGCACTGTGCTAGAAATTAATATCTGAAAGAATTTAAGAGAGTTGCAACCAAGTTCATAGTAAGTTCAATATACCTGAAGGAGACAAAAATAATAAGAAGGGTTTCTTGATTAGTCTGTAAACTCACAGTTTAATTTAGTTAGGTGCTAATCTGATTGTTCCCTTAGCTTTTGATTTTACAAAAAGTTTCTGTATTGTCTTAGTCTATGGACATCAGCTGAGCTAAACTGGCTCATGAAATGTTTGCAGCCTCCCTGGAGATGATCTATGACCATAATATAAAGGGTCCTAACTAAACTGGAAACTAAAGGGAAAATATTAGCTCTACACCTTATTTATTGTACCTTGATTCAATTCTCTCCATGCCTTTTTTTTTTAATGACTACTAAAAACCTCCCAAGTTGAAACTTCAGCACTCAGAGGAACTTTTGGTGGTCAGCTGATTTATTTCTCTTGCATGAGTCCACACAGTCCCAAATAAGTTAAAATTATTATATGATTTCACAAAACCAGTTCAATTTTTCATCTGATTTATCATCACTATTTCAAACAGAAAACACAACAGGCAGTAATGCTACTTCATTTTCCTCATTCAATCCAATATACACCTTTTGATGCCTGAACTTTTACTACTAAGGACAAACAACTTTTTCCAATTCTAGGCCAATATAAACTGTACTGTAGGAACTTTAATGATTATATGCAAGTACTTCTTTTGAAATAAGTTAAAAGATGTGTGTTAAATCACTGTTTGTAACTAACTCAATTCCTTACTCAAAAGGCATTTAATGCACATTTAAGTCAACAATAGAAACAAGTAGGTCTGTGAGTTTACCTTAAGGAGTAACACTGGAAATATTTCTACTCAAAATACATTAGTCAAGGCAACTACTTCCAAAATCAAGGTTTAAATTGGAGCTAAGTTTAACACAAGTGCAGAACTGGTGTACTTAGTGTGATCAGGCCTCACATATAATTTGAAAATAAAAATCTGTACTTCTCAACTGCTGTGATATGTCCATTTATGACATCCAGTAAATATTTGAACCCAATTTACCATGGATCTGACATCTAAATTCAGCCAGACTTAGAGGTCCACTCTTGGCCCTGAAATCAAAGAAAAGCACTGCACCTTATCTTACTACTGCTCTGAAGTCACTTCTCACAATCCTTGTGATTTAAAACAAGAGAAACATTTTTTGTACACTGAAATAGCTCAGGTTGTCAGCTGGCATTACTTGTCTGCCCTTTAACATTATTCTGTTGGTGACACTGTATGCTGATCCAGAAACAACACTCTGGGGGTAGACTTTAACTAATAAAGGCACTTTAGACGTGCAGTTCCCATTTTAATGGGAGGATTCAAATTTCATTAAGGAGTGATTCAGAGAACCAGCTATTTATGTACAAGCCACTGTGGTACACACAGGGAATCAACAAATCTCAAGTTTCCAGCAGCCACCAGAGACAAACATGAGCAGCAGCCGGCACTGCCTTCTGTAATCTGCAACTCAAGATCTAACCTGACAAGGGAAGATTAAGTCTTGTACAAGCACTAAAATAACCCAACCAAAACCAACAGCTACACTACAGTGCCAAAACAGAGAACTCAGACTAACTAACTTTAACAGTGCTTTTGTTGCTAGATGTATTCATCAAGATCTTTACATACCCCCAAACCACACAAATTTGTTTGCTTTCATATGTACACATGCACTTAAGAATTAACAGAACTGGGGAATGCTCCCTGGGTATACACTTCACTTTGTTCAGGCTAAAAAGGCACTGACATCCATCCATGATTTAAAAAACACAGCAAATGTTTTTAATCATACATTGATGAGACCCAGAACTATAAACTTATGTTATTAATATTTCCTAACAAGAATGAAGAAAAGGTTCTCTTTAATCAACTTCACCAAATGAGAGCAATGTTCACAAATACATTTGGAGAGCTTCTGTAGCTACGAACACAGAGCCCAAGCAAACTTGAAAATCAGTAGAGCAAATTCAAGCTGTATTTCACATTCATACATGAAACTAATGTGGTTTAAAAACACAAGTGGTAACATGATCCAACAGTATGAACAGTTTGAATCTTTACATACAGAAATTCAGATCAAGTTGTGATAAAAATGAAGAACTATTCAGACTTATGTTGTTGATTATGCTGTTTAAGCTTTAGGTTCAAAGCAAAATTCTCTGGAGAGCTGTGAGATTTAGACTTCAAGATTTCCTACACCTTTTGAAAGGGGGCAAGGAGATACCCAGATGTCCCTGATTCAGACTGACCTGACAGTGCCCAGAATTGAGCACTGCAGAACAGAAGCGAGGATCCTCCAAACACATGTAGAAAAACTTCATGACTTTACATCTTCACAAAAGAATGAGATGTTGAATACAAGAATTCCTTATACAAAGCACAGATGCTCTTTAGAAGAAGGCCAAAACTTTGTTAAGGGACAAGGCTGAAGACTCACAAAGCTCATCAAGACAGTCAACACTAGAGATTCCCCTGTAATTTTAAGTTACTTGGTTACAGCAGCTGTGTCCAAGCTTTAAGGATTATTACCATGTAGCTGCATGATGCAGGTCTGGCCCCTCCAAGGCTCTGCAGGAATACTTTCAGTCACTGGTATAGAAAATGCTGGTGCTGACAAACAGGATCTACAGCTCAAAGCAGTGTAGATTCATTCCCAAAAGAGAAAGTCACCACTATAAATTACAGTGTACACTGGTGCAGTATCTTTTATGAGAATACACAAACCCAAAATTCTGTCTGCAAGAGATGCATCAGAAGTAGGAGTTATTTCAAGCACTGGTAAACGTGACAGCATAAAAACATCTCTCAAGAGCTCCAACACGTGCCACACTATCCCAGTACAGCCAGGATAAACGTGTACAGAGAAAAATACCTAAGCTGGGGACAGTGGTAGGCATAAATCCTCTAATCCTCTCATATGAAACATTTCAGGGTAGAACAGAATACTAATAGTTAAGATACTACTGGAGATGGGCAAAGCCTCCAAATTATCACCTTCCCTTGCACCACACATACTCCTGAACAGCCCTGTAGATACCATGAAGCAAAAAATCAAGTTTAACAGCTGTGAAAAACACTCTCTGGTAAGCTATAAATGTTGGAGACATTCCAAATGTGCAGACTAATACCCACAGTCAAAGAATAATACAGGATGTATTTCACAAAAGTATGAAGACTGCAAGGCCAATTTAACACTTACATGCTTGATTAGCATCCAGGCTTCTCTCCCAAAAAGCTATTGGAACAACATTGTAAAGGATACTTTGCTGACAAGGAAATAAATGTTCTCAGCATAGAAGTCCTAAACATGTCTTTTTTCAGTCTTAAAAAAAAATCAGAAAAAAAGACTGCAGATTATCTGAAGACTAAAATAAACTGCAGGCAGCATCACTAAAAGCTATTTTCATTCTCCAAACAACACAAAGCCACAACCAGAACCTTTCTCCACACTATTATTTAAAATATAGATTTATATTTGTCAGCTGCGTTCTTAATTTCTTGCACAAAAACCACTGTAGACCACAGGAACAGGAACCCCAGAAAAATGGTTCTGCATAAGACACATGGGCAGAACTGAGACCTACACACTATTTGCAAAACCTGACAGCCTGAATTATTTTTCCACCTTTCACAAGTCATGGTATCTCATTTTCCAGAGGTGGCAAGAATAAAGGCTTCTTTGCACAATATTCCTTCCCAACTAAAACCTACACTGTTTGCTTTGCTTTTATCATTGGCAACATCTGGAATTTACACTGCCCACAAAAATGTGTTGTTCTTTCACTACCTCAAGAAACATCACACACAGTGTAACTGAACTTTTTGGACTGTGTAGAAATTCAGTGCCTCTCTCATACAATGGCAAAGCAAAGCACTTACAAGGTAAATGAACACAGGATTATGATGAGGAAGAATCCCCCAACCCTAAACTCTCCGGGGAACTCATGAGTCAGTTTGTCATGGAGACACTGCTGACAGCTGTGCCTGCAGAGCAGGGCTTCATGTCCTCACTGTTCTTTCACCTACAGCACTAAGATCAACACATTTCCATGTGCAGTGATCAGCTTCTTCACTGGTTATTCAGCTGCCCATTTTTTAGGAAAGCTCCCAAGCACAGTATGTCCTTCTGTAACCAGGGTACATTCTTGGGAGTCCACATGCTCTCTTTGAGGAGTCCCTCCAAGATGATCAGCCAAAGGCAGGATGCAATGACACAGATCCCAATGGCAATATTATTTAGAAATCAGAGTCCCAACCAGTATGACAAAAAATATGCTTACTAATTTTGAAGTAGAGTTCTGAACCACCCTAAACCCACCCAAGCTTAACTTCAGACAGTGTGTCTAGACTGATGAGCTCCCAAGCAATACCACTGTGTTTGCTGACAGTTTTGCTCTCCAAATAATTCCTTTAGGCACTCTGTGAAACCACAGCATTTCCTCCTCTCCAGATCTTATCCCTTCCTATCCTTGGGATACAACATAACTATCAACCTTTACAGGCAGTCTGAAACACCAGGAAAGTACATTTTATCTACCATTAAACTTCCAGTTCCGTGATTTTCAGGAAAAAAATTATATATTACAGTGACATCAAAATAGTTTGTCCTTTCAAACTTCTCCACTTCATTTTAACTTTTCATTTGAAACAAACCTATTTACTTGCCATTCCCTTTCCTCTTCTCAAGAGAGAGGCTGCTAGCCAAATCCCTCTAGTAGAATTTTTTTCTTCCCCTGGAAAGGCAGAAGAGAGTGATGAGGGTAGTTAATGAAAAAGAGAAAACCAGCAGTAGTCATTTCTGCAGGACTAGAAGCAAAGTGGTAACCAGTTCTAGATTTAATCTCAACTCTTCTTGGAATCCTTACCCAGTATCTCTTCATGTTTCAGGTAGAAGTTATTGTATAACCAGGAAATCTCATAGCACCTCACAGTCAGCAGGTTGGAAAGCATCACTTCATTTTAAAAGAGTAGAAACAGAATTTAATAAGGCTAATAGAATGAAAGACACTTACATAAAAAGTGTAACCATGATTTCACATCTATCAAAGTTCTTAAATGCCGCATTAAAGGAAATTGTGGCTTTCCAATATGTATGAATGTCCCTAAAGCAGAAAGAAAAGTTATGCAGGGAGCATGATAAAAGTATGAAGAATAATCCTCTTCTAGCAGGACCTCATTTGGAAAGCTCCAAACCACCATTTCATCTCAAAAATACTAGATCACAAGACTTTTCCCTTGGTCTGTTTACCTTAGCAGAAAGAAGCTGAAGAAGAATTGGAAAGAGATAGTATTCAGAACAATCCTTTTCTTGAAACATGAGGGTAAGATGTTCAAGAAGTGGGAAATTAAAATGGCAACAAAAGGCAAATCATTCTTATAATACGTAGAAGCACAACAAAGTTATTGTTAAAGAAAACCACTAGTTACTTGTTAATATTTGATATAATGGTCAAATGCAACATTCATGACAAACATGTGATGTGAAGGGGCAAAATTGTCCTGTTAACTGCACCACCTTGTAAAGGCATAAGCTTTGCAGCATGAGACAGGACTACCAGCTTCTAGTAGGAATCCATCCAAATAAGTTAGTACCTATTGTAGGGTATCCCAAATCTGCCTGCTGTGGGATTAATCGGTCACTACAGAACGCTATTTCTGCAATGCCAATGGCTTCCGACAGCAAAAGGGAATCCTGCACAAGAAATAACAGCACCAATGCCGCCTAAATATGGCACATCAACAGCAACCAAACACCACGGATTCTGTTCTACGGCCAAAGCACTAACCTTAACTCCCCTCCTGCGCTGGCGATACCCTGTCTGTACGGTTCAGCGATTGCCTCAGCCTCGTCAAACAAAAGGAAACTAGGAATTCACAAATTGAACCAGGCCATTTGCAAGTATCAGCCCAAAACACTACAACTGGGATACCCTCAGAGGTCACAGTAAGAACTATGCTGACAGCACTTCTTAACCTCGCCTGAGCACAAGGCGGACCAGACGCACACAACGGCAGCGCAAGGCTGGGGCGACTGATGCTGTCCCTGCGCCTCTGCTGAAGGCTCCCCCTCAGCACCTCGGCTTTCCCCGCTCCCGCACGGGGCATCGCCGCTGCTCCACAAACGCCGCCTTCGAGCACCGACTCGGGGTGCGGGGCCTTCAAGGAGGTACAGCCCCGAAACCGTGAGGCGGCCGACAAGAGCCCCCCCTTCTCCGCCTCACACCCACTCCTCTTCCCCGGCTGCCGGCGAGGGAAGGACGAGTCCTGGCAAAGAAAGTGCGCGGCAGCAGCTGCCTCGACACCTCTCGCTGAGCCCGGTCCGGCCGCCGCCTCAACCCCCAGCAACAGCATGGGGGCAGCCCCGGCGACTAGCCCGGGGCAGGAGGCCCCTTCCACACCCTCCCACAGCTCGGCCCCACTCACTTTTTGTATCCGCTTCAGCGCCATGGGAACGCGCAGCGGAAGCGCGAAGCAAGCGGCGGGAGCGCGGGGCGGGAGCGCGGCCGGGCCGGGGCGGGGCGGGGCGGGCGGCGGGAGCGCGCGCCGCGGGAGCGGCAGGGGCGGGTACGCGAGCGCCGTGCCCTTTGTGTCCCCCCGCGTCTGCGCAGCCGCGGCCGCGCGCGGGGCTCGCCGAGAAGCGCAGTCCGCGGGCGGGGCAGGGCGCACTTCCCGTCCCGCCCCTCAAGGTCTGCGGGGCTGCGGGAGACACAGCGAGTGCCCGTGTCTAAGGGGAACGGGGGTAAAAGTCACGGCCTCCATCGGCACACGGAGAGGTGAGGAAGAGGAAGGTAACTGTGTGGAGCTTCCAAACTGCACACAAGGAAAAGACGTGTCATGTTCGTGATGGTGTGCGAGAGAAGCAGTAGACGTGTGTGGTCGAAAAGTCTGTTGAATAGGTCACAGAATCGTTAAAGTTGAAAGAAGCCTCTAAGATCGGGTCTGTGCGGAAAAATCACGCCATGAAAAGCCAGTGTCCATGAGTGAGGGTATGGGATGGCCCCATAGTTTGCTCTAACGGTAACTGAGGCTCTGTCGTCTGCAGAATTGTGCAGCCACAGCTTTCATGGTAACCGATGGCAGGATTGTTAAAATCTGGCATCAAGTTCTAAATGGATGACCAGATTGTTGAAGTAATTGAGCAAAAGAGCCACGCTATGAAAAGTCAGCGTCCACAAAGAAGATAGAGGAGTCCTGCAACTTTATTCGAGTAAAGGGAGAGAATCCACAGGGGCATACACCCGCAGGGTTTTCTCTCTCAAGGTTTGGGAGGGCGCAGTCTCCCTTTTATCCTGAACTCCCGGCTGCGTGTTGCCCTCTTCCTTTCCCCATTGGCTGAGGTACTAGCAAGGTACAGCCTTGCCAAACCGCCTATCACATATTCGCCCTCCTTGTATATGTAATTTGCCCCCAAAGTTCAGAAACTCAGGCTTGTGTGGACCCATTTGTCTGTTTTAGGAGTCAAACCGTCTGGTTTCTGTGCCAAACCTGGGGCTTGAAGCTGGTAGAGACATTAAAATCCATTTCAAAGACATTAACACCCATACTCTCACCCATGGAATTTTTTGTAAAGACGTAAGCACACATCTTTCCTATCAAGTCTAGCCATAAACGAGGTCCCAGAGTAGCGAGTCCTTAACAGGTATAGATCTTCGACAATACTTTTTTTAAGGTAAAGAATAGTAATTCTCACATCAATACCCAAGCTTACGAGGTTCGAAGCGGCTGGAGGATATTATTTTACAGCTTCATCTTCCCACAAGTACCCAGGAGAGGGCTCATACAGTGATCTGCCCTAAGCGTTTTGCATGGCTGTGGGGCACTCACAGCACCACAAGCAGAAGAGGACACAAGCAGTCAGTGTCTGCACAGGACGCACAGCGGTGCTCAACACCCATTTTACAGCTGCGGTGGCCTCCCTCAGAGCCCCGCGCCGGGCGTCAAGGCAAGGCCAGCGCTGCTCCGCTCCTCGCTCCTCCTCTCCACAGGTCCATCCCACGAATCCCGTAACCTCCACCTCTCCCCTAGCCCGTTGCCTTGCCCTTTAAGGGGCGGTCCCGCGGCCATCTTGGGCAGCGGCGCGTGCGCGGTGCGGAGCGGGAGCGATGGGGCCGGGACAGAGCAGCGCCGTGCGGGGTATGGCGGGCCGGGAGCTGCCGGTGTGGGGCCGATCCGAGCGCCGGGGCGGGCTCGGGGGCTCGGGGCCGCGCGCGGCCAGCACGGGGGCGCCCCTCGCGGGGCCGCTCCGTCTCGCGGCTCGTGCCCCGCCGGACCCCCGGGACAAGATGGCGGGCTGCCCCCCCACACCGTCCCCGCGGGATGCGGTGGGTCTGGGAGCGGGCGGCGGGACCCCCTCATCGATAAAACCCCTCAGTGAGGGGGGAATGCGCTGTGGTGGCCTGAGGGGTCCCCCTTCCCTCCGCCCACCCCACTGCGGTGTGAGGGCCCGGAGCCGCCGAGCTCCGCGCTGGGCCCTTGGGGGTGCTTCAGCCCTCGCAGCGGGCTCGGCCGCCCGCCGGGTTTTATCTTTAGCCCGTTTCAGACACCGCTGTTTTATTTCTGTCTTTCCACCTGTTTGAGTGAAAATTCCTTGGAAAACCTGTAAATTTCAGAGGTTTTGTCTGGCTCTCAGTGCCCGATGCTGTACAGTAGAGGTAACGGTGACATTTGCGCTGTGTAATGATTGACTTGAACCACGCCTGAGATAACCTTGTGTGTTTCGAATGCTATTGCACAACCGGGCAGGATGGAAGAGTTGGGCCGGGTGGAGGATAGAATAGAGAGCTGAGTTACCTAATTTTCTCAAAAAAAAAAAAAAAAAAAAAAAAAAAGCTTCACGTCCGTGACTGGTTTCCGCCTGCAAAGCTGCTCGTGATTTATGTCCTTAATTTAGCGGGCAGATGGTTTGGATTTTTTTCCGAGGGGAGGGTGGAGGCTGCTGGTACAGAAGGTGGTGGGAAAGACATTAGTCTAAAATGTTCTATAGTGGTGGAAGGCTATGCTTATTAAAATAATCAAAGCCCTGAGGATGATTTGGTAATAGCTTGCATCCAGGTTGTGTTCCCTGCGGCAGCTTGCTGTCATTTTTAATCTTGCAAGAATTAGAACAGTTCACTGATACTAGGAAGTAAGCAGAAAAACCATGTGGAGATGGGAGAAGAACATGCTCCTAAAAAACCTTGAAAATATCCTCATTATCTAAGAAAAGCATGGGAGCAGCTGATGAGACCTGGAGGGTCTGGAGGGTGCTCTGTTTAGGAAGAGACAGCATTACATTTTTGTGATTTCTGAAGAGATTAAACTTGATCAGTGCCTTGTGACTGGCAGGTTACAGTTCTTCCTTCAGCTGGCATGTGTCTCAGGCTGATGAATTTTGAAAATCATTTATTCTCTACTGAAAACTAGACACCAGAAACTTACCATATTTTTGTGAGGTTTAATTCATGGTAGCAGTGTGGGTGTTAATTGCTTCTGTGCATGTGTGCCCTTTGAAAGGCAGTGAGTAGTACTGCTAATGCTTTTTATCCGAGAGGTGTGGTTGTTTGCAGGTGTGACACCACACCAGCCGCAGATCTGATCACGATGACTCGTCTCTTAGTGCTTATTGGTGAAATCCAGCGATCTTTTTCCCTCAAGTGGCCTCTTTAGCTTATGGCTTCAGTTAAATTAAACCTGCCAGTCATAATCTTATTTTTTGTGGATGCTGTGGAGTGATAGAAGTGATTTTGTCAGCTTGACTGCTTGTCTTTTACTGTTAGGCTTTTTGTGCATCCAGTTATCCTGGATGATTCTTCAGTAAGTGCATATCATGTGTTTCTCCAGTATTGCCTTTTGTTGTGAGCAGTGGTACTACTGGACTGTAATGAACAATTCTTGCACAATAATAGTCTCTCCACTGGCAACAAAATGAGGAGAAAAATGAAGGTTACAAGCACTTGTGGAGACATAAAATACAGTCTTTCATGTCTGAAGTTATTATTCTGTGACTTTTCAATAACATAAATATTTTCTAAGCAGCAGAGGTAACTTGAAAATTGCCTCTTGAGACGATCTTGGACTAACTTTGTCAGGGTGTAGCTCTCCCCCATGTTGTCAATAGTTGCTAGAATGTAAATTATTCTGGGATCTTAACAAGGGTCTTGGTGGAGGCAAGACCACTTCAGTTTTAGTGCACTTCTCAATGCAGATGGTAAATGTGTGTGTTTTCCTGGGGATAAAGTCTCAGAGCTGTCTAGCAGATCCAAAAACTCCCTCTGTAGTGTAGATCTGGAAGCATCCAGAGCAATGTTCTAGATGCTTAGAGAAAGAAGAGAGGAGAAACTTTGATCTAAATCTCTTTCATTAGGATATGCCCCAAGAATGCAGAAGAGAATAAATCCCTATCAGTGTCTTACTGCCATTCTCATCTCTGATTTTTTTTTTTGTTTACTTCTGTGCACTGCCTGCTCTCCTGGGAGGGAGCATTCTTTGAATTTGTTTCCTTCTTTCCATCTCTCTTGCTGTCTCTTCTCTCCTTTGTGTGTTGATTTTTCTGGAGTTTTAGCCAAACTTTTTTCCATTTTTTAGTGCTTACAACAAAACCCCATTTTTTTCTGCCATGTTACACAGGCCTGTTTTGTCTTGTCTTGTAACAATGTGGTTTGGTATTATACCAGAATTGAGAGTTCTTTAGTAATAACTCAAAAGTTGCTCCTAGTGCTTTGTATTTTAAGAAGAAATAAAAACCCTGTGACACTCCACATCAGTGTCACTCTGCTAACAGATGCCTCATGCATGACCTTAAGAGTTTGGCAGCAAACTATTGAATTGGTACCAGAAGTCTTTCAAAACAGTTCAGAGTATTTAAAAATAAAAATCTTCTTTTTCCAGGTGCATTTTATGGTTAACTTAGTTAGAAAGATTAAATGGGTGTTCCAGCTTTTCCAGATCTGTCTTGTGAAACAAGGCAAAACTCACTGCCTCTGAAACCCTGTAGCATGATTTAACAGAGAGTCTATTGAATAAGTTCAAATATTTCTTCTAAATTTTACGTTTTATTTATTAAGGCAAATTTGGAATTTAAAAAATAAGACTGCTTTAAATGTTTGGATTTAATTCATTATTGGTTGATATAATTTTCCATCCTGAAAGGGGAAAAGTGAAGTGGCTCCAGGGAAGTGAGGAAAAAAGATAATACAATAGAAAAGACATTCCTCTATTATAAGAAAAAATACCTGAAGCTGTTGATATGTATACAGCTTGCCTGTGTGTGTAAAGGATGACTCTGGCCCTTGGGAGAAGAGGCAGAGGATCACTGCAAGATGAGACGATGATTTAATTCATGATCTCTGCTTGCAGAGCTGGATCTGATGTGCAAAGTTATAGGGGATGTCAGAGGGATCTGAGTTGGTTGCAGATGTGCAGAACAGCTCTTCTGAATGTGCTGCTGAGTCTTAGTACAGACTTCTCTTGCTTGTAGTGAATCACAGAAATACTACCTTTTTTTTTTCCTGTTCTTGTTTGCTAAGTTGTCTTGGATTTTGGGTAAGTACAAGTAAAGATCAGCTTCCTTAAGATGCAATACCTTAAAGGGTGCTTCAGTTACAGGAGCCACCTGTGGTCTTCATTGAAGTCACTCTTTCCCCTTAGATTTCATAAGGGAATGGATGTGGTCCCCCTGTCCCCTTATCACTTATTTAAAATGTAGGTGAAGATTTGGCACTGCATTGGTAGCAGCCTGGGCAATCCTTGCAATTGCTGCTTTCCAAAAGGCCTTGCAATGAGCAGTCCCTCAGTTTTGCTTTTGCTGTTGTAGCTGCACTTGACATTTCATCAGAGGTCACTTCAAATTTGTCAGACCCAGCAGATCCCTGAGCTTGCTGAGCACCTCCTCCCTGCCACAGCCCTGCTCCAGTGAGACAGGGCAGGGGTGCTGCAGTGGCTTTTCTTAGGAGAGCTGCTGTCTTGGGTTTAAACTGTAGCTGTTCTTTTGATTAGTTTGGTCTGTTGTGCTAAATTAAAGCAGATTTTCATAGAATCCTTTTTTAATTTCCACACTTCTTTATCAAAGTTAATGCATTACTCTGTGAAGTAAAGGGTGAGAACTCACTGGATGGATATAAAACACAGCATTCACAACATGATCTCTGGGACTTTCATTCTTTTAAGGAGTTGGGGAGCAGAGAAACATGCCTTCCCTAAATTCTTCCATGTTAAAGATGATTTTCTGTATCTTAATATCACTTTACTGTTACAAGAAGGGTTTGTCACTCATTAGCAGGAGAAGTCTCAGTATTATGTTAGTCTCTTCTGTGTCATTTACTAAGAAAGTGAACTCTGAAGGGTTTCTGCATCTTTAGTAAGACTCTAAAGGAGTGCCTGCCTTCCCTGATCCTACAGGGCTGCAGACACTGTACAGATGGCTGTCCATTGCTACAGCCAGACACCTGTGGATCAGTGTGGTGCCTATGAGCTAACACAGTGCTTTAGCTGAGGAAAGGGCTTGATGCAACTTTTAGGAAAGTCTGTGGGACCTTTAATCCAAGCTCACAGTGGAAATACAGCAAGTCATGGAAAGTAGCAAGAACTAACAAAGGTTTTTGTTTCTTCCTAGATTTGGACATAGCGATGTCTCTTGCTCACAGATGCCATCTGGCTTGGCATCTTACAAATCCAATTAAAACATAGAAATTCCCAACTGGAGACTGTTCTAATGTTACTAAGTTTTGTAAATCTGCTAAAACTTAAATTCTTGTTTATTTTTCTGTAAACAGAATTTGCAGTATATGTAGAAATGGTGGATAAAAAGCAAAGAAAGAGCAGCCACTTGTTACTCTGAGAGGAAGCAACCAGACCTGGTGCTGCAACCTGAACCTTTGAGCCAAAGACCAGCATATTTTCATGAAGCAGAGAGAAAACAGTAGAGCCACAAAAAAGTAGGAAAACTTCTTGCAGGAATGGACATTGTACTAAGAAACTGCAAAAATTTTATCGGTAAATAAAGGGAGGGAAAGTGAGGATGAGGAGTGATGGCAAGAGAATTTTTTAATGAAAATTGTCTTGCAGAGATTCAGGACTTAATCTAGTTAAAGTAAACATGTGCTGTGATTCTTAAATATAATCTTTTTGGATCCTTGTTCTTTCTTCTATACTACAGTAGGGATTTAAGCTAAGGTGGCTTTTGTTACTGGTGGTAGTGTATTTAATAATTTCCCCATTGCCAAACAACTGGTTTTAGGTTTTTTAGTTACAAAAATGCATTTTATTAAAAGCTATTCAATGCCCATGCCTTTGGGGGAGAAACCTGGTTTGGGTAATTGGTGCTGACCATTCTTCTTTAGTGACTTTCTTGCAACTGAAAAACAAACAACCAGGTTTTTTTGCTGCTACAGGATGTACTTACAGGTGGTTTAATATGTTGATCTTTGAAACAATGTACTACTGATGTTAATATCAGAGTTTGCTAAATAGAAGAGTGAAAAACCAAAACCATTAAAATCCTGCCAGGTTAATTCTCACCCTTATATAGAAAGGACTTGGGTGAAGTAAAACTCTGATCAATAGAAAAGAACATATTAACTAGGGGACTGTCAAAGGAAAATACTCTTCTAAAGTAGAGAGTTACTACTACAGAACAAAAAGATCTCTTGGAAAGTAAAAAAATGTTGCTGCAAGCATGAAAACATTCAATGGTTTTAATAGCATGTTGTGGTGAAAACCTGACAGTCTCTTGTTTTTTCTTCTTTTATTCTAGTCGAATGGATTGGTGCAGTCTCCTTAGCTGCTGGAGCAGCTGCTGTTGGATATCTAGCTTACAAAAAACTTCTCTCTAAAGACAAATGCTGCAAAGCAATGGTGAATCCCCATATCCAGAAGGATAACCCCAAGGTAGTCCATGCTTTTGATATGGAAGATCTGGGAGACAAGGCTGTGTACTGTCGTTGTTGGAGGTCTAAGAAGGTAAGAGAAGAATGAATGGGTCCAGTGTTGTTCATGTGCATGCACCTTTCAGCAAAACTATTTGTAAACTGCTTTATTTAGAGAAAACTAACCTCTTTTCACCTAAAGTATTCTGCACTGAGATGTAGCAGTATTCTAATCTGTAGAACTATGCAGATTTGTGCTGATACTCAGAGTAAAGCCTGCAGATCAATGCTAAGAGTGGACAAAATGTTTCTGTAGCTCTGAAGAAGATCTCTTGAAAAGAGAGTGACTGTCTGGAGCACGATCGTGAATGACAGATACCGTTGTGTGTGCTGCCTGTGCTAATACTGAGGCTTGCCCAAAACTATTGGCATGTTGGCAGTAGAAGCTCAGGAAACACAGTCTGTGAGGATCTTAAACACCTCTTTTTGGAAAGAGTTGGAAGTTCAGTCAGAAAATACCTTGCTAGTAGTATGTGCTGTATACCAGAGCAATCACAGTGGCATACTCTAAGCTCCTAGTTTTGAGCAGTTAAAAATCTGGCCTAAATATTGGTCCAGCTTGCTTGCATTTGAAGTTGGGTTGCTTCAGTTGCCTTAAATGAGTGATGATTTAAACCTCTCAATAACAGTACCTCAGATTAAAATCTGATCTTAGAGATGTGTGACACCTGATGTAGTTGAGGTGTATATACTTTATCTATAATGGTTGTTCTGGGATCTGTAATGAGAGAAAGCAGATTGCACAATTAATCCTGTCCATTTACTACTGGTGAACATTTAAAAGCTTTTTCAGAAGATGCCAGTGTGTGGAGACTGAAATAATACAGACCTTCAGAGCCAGATAACTGCTTTGAAATTTAGTGCTCTCCTTCAGGGAGGTGAATACTCAACTTCTCAATTGTTAGACATTGATCTCATTAGGCCAAACTCAGCAATTTCCAGATGCTGTAACTTTGGGTTCTTGCTGTTGTCAGATCTGACTTCATTACCTTGCAGGTGACACAGGAGCTTACACATTTGTACCTGAATTCAGTTTTACAGTGTAACACTGCTAAGGATTAAACAGCATAATGATTTGATGCTGAAATAGTCTTGTGGAAGTGGCCTTGTCTTCTTTATTCTGTCTGGAGTCTGAACTGGAAAAAACCCTACTTCAGCACTGGTGTTTGTGCTTTCTGCTTCCTATTCAATCTTCTAAACAGAAATGGAAGATAGATTATTGTACTGGTTGCATTGCGGCTCCTACCAATTGTTTGATATTACCCTTTTCTTGGTGTAAAATAAAAACCTTAAGAAGTACCTTTTGGCATATGTTTAAGGGGTATTGTCAGTTTAGGAACATACTGCCCTACTGAGTTAGAAAGAAAGTAGATGAGGCTATAATGAATGCATTCTTAGAATTCTGATCTGAAAGGTCTTGTAAAGGCATTTAAGAGGTCGGTGGAAATTTTGGAAGTTGTTCCCTTTTACTGCTGTTTAATGGTATTTCACTTCAAAGACTATAGTTTCCAGTTTTGTTGCCTTCCTCTTGCCTTGATGGGCTGACTTTGCAGCATAAGTAGCATAACCTTTAATAAAGTTTGTGTGATTCTCATATTTGTTACTGCCCAACAATAATAAAATATATCATTCTTACATGGTTGTCATCTTTGGAAGTTGTCAGCTAGCATTATCTGGCTCTTACAGTTCTCAAACTGTTTTCAATTTGTAATTTTATGGTGTCAGAATGTGGAATGTGTGTGCTTTAATGCAGGAAGTTACAGTAACTTCAAATGCATTCAGTACCTGCCATGTTTTTGTTAAATAGGTGC
Source organism: Brachypodius melanocephalos (assembly GCA_013398615.1). Classification (NCBI taxonomy): domain Eukaryota; kingdom Metazoa; phylum Chordata; class Aves; order Passeriformes; family Pycnonotidae; genus Brachypodius; species Brachypodius melanocephalos. The sequence continues at coordinate 471,204 of VZSR01003794.1, read as the reverse complement.
ATATAAAGGCTAGAATAAATGTCCTTCTCTGTCACTCTGTGCACTTCTCATGAGATTCAGGCTCACCTGAGGCTGTTGGTAGAACCAGTGGCATTAGGAACCACAGGATGTTTCTGCTGCCCTGATGGTGTGCATGCACTTACAGCTGACCCCACATGATGTTCCTCCTCTACACAGAATTTTAAAACAGTTGAACTACACCAGAGTATTTTAGAGTAACTCTTGAAAAAAGAGCAGTTTTTCAGGGTTTTTTTGGTTTTGTTTTCTTCTGAAATAGTATACTTAAAAGGCTTTTGTGCTGGCCAAAGTCTTTGTGGAATGTGTTTTTTTAAAAAAACACATGTGGTATCTTGAAATAAGTTTGTCTTGGCATGTAATTATCTGTTAATAATAAATAGATGGTTCTTTAAAAGAACTTTTTCTATTGAGTGTTGTGCTCTGCAGGCACTTCATAGTTGTCCAGTTTGGTGAAAAAGCCAGTGCTCAAACTTAGCAGTGTAGAGGCAAGAGTTTTGTTTTCAAACTGTAATTAAACTTAGAACACTTGCTTTCTTACTTGTCTTCATTTTTAGGTGTGAGTTGAGGCGGGGGGAGGAAATTAATTTGCTGTCTTTTTACAGTGACCTGCAGCCTCTGTATCTTCCAGAGAAGTATTAGGTTGTGGGTTGAGGAATACTGCTGCAGACTATCAGCAGAAATAGTGCTAGAGAATCCAAACGTGTTTGGTGTCAGGGAAAATCAGCTGAGCTGTCCAGATCACTCTACAGTTTCCCTGGGGCTTGAGCTTTGGCCACTATTGCTGCTAGCTTGCCTTATTTTTAATCAGGGATGAACACATTGTGTCAGGCCCAATATCCTTCTATGCCATATCTGGTCCTCAAGGTGACCAAGTGGGTGCTCTGGGAAAGTGGTGTTTGGTTTGGTGTTTTTCCCTGATAAACTCAGCCCCTGGGAGCCAGTGTTCTGAGAACAGCTGACCAGTAGGATGAGTACAGAGCAGTCACTGTTGGTAGCTGTTAAAGATGTCTGGTTGCTATCTGAACCTAAGAATCCCACCATTTTTGTTGCTTGGAAACTTGAAATGATGATAGTAGCTGAACTTTAGGTTGCCTCCTCGGAGCTTGTGAGATGTTAATGTTTGATGGAAGCTGTGTCATTGCATCTGTGAAGACCAGTGGACTGTGTGGTGTTGCATGGAGAAACAACTGGCCCAGCAACATCTGCTGTTGAAAGCTGGTCAGTGTCCCAGAAACATACATTCCTGTTAGCTCAGATTTTGTCCAAGTATCTGTCACTACTTATTCATTGAGTCAAAAGTGACTGATGGGATAACAAAGTTTCTCTATGAATCAGGTTACATGAGAATTCTCTGAATTCAGTGTTTCTTTATTGCGAAATATCACAAGTCATTTTTTAGCTTAGGTTTTGACATTTCATTACTGTGATAAGCCAGAAGACAACCACACCTCACCTCTCCCCTTCCCTCCCAACACTACCCTACAGACAAGGTGGCATTATTTGTAAAGCTCTGTATATTGTTTCATTGTATAGGTTTTGTGCAGTACTTTGAAGTCTTTTATTCTAACTAAGCATGGGTGGTGGGGTATTAATGTTTATCAAAGGCTGTGACTGAAGCAGGAACGTTGAGGTCAGTGGAATGTTGAATTCTGACTGTAAAGGTACTGCAAGAGAATAGTACTGCTGCAAAGGCAAAAGCTGAGTCATGCCCAGCTTTGAGTCCCCCTACTTCTAAGCAAACAAAATGATAAGTGAATGCAGATACCAGCATGTGATTTCTGTGATCATATCCAGAGTTTTCTATGCAGAGGTGGAGAAGCCCTGGAAACACATCCTTGAGAAGTGATGACATCCTCACTCTTACTGCCTCACAGGATATCTTTCAGCTCTTCCATGTGATAAGAGCTTTCCAGGAACAGTAGTTATCACTTTGCTGTGACCTGTGCAGTTAGAGCTGGCTAAAGGTTTTTAAAGTCCCTATAATTCTTGCTCTGACCAGCCTGTCCTAGGGTGGGGTTTGTTTGGGGTTTTTTGATGGAACAAATATTTCTTCAAATTACTTCCAGCTGACGTGGAAGTGATGTGCAGCTTAAGGGCAGCACTGAGGGACTGTGGGGCAAAGTTGAGAATAACATATTCCAGGTAGGTTACAGCTGAAGGTCTGCTCAGGCTGTAGTTTTCTCCTGCTCATCTGAGGCAGAAACACCAAGGGAAGTGGAGTTTGGTGGCTGCTTTTTAAGAACAAGCCTCTTGTCAGCTCTGTGCTAATAAGGATAAAACTAGTGTTTAGCCAGAACTCAGGGAGACCTGAGATGCTGGTGTAAAAGTTGTGGTCTGTGGTTTCGGTGGATTTAATGAGAAGATGCCTAATAAACTTTTAGTCTTAAGTTCTTAGTTCTGACTCTGGATGTACTTTAGATGTGTTTATTCTTTCTTTTTTTCAGTTCCCACTGTGTGATGGCTCTCACACAAAGCACAACGAGGAAACTGGCGACAACGTTGGGCCTCTGATCATCAAGAGGAAGGAGGCATAGAGTGGACAGTAGAAGCTACAGAATCAATGTCTGACAAATCCTCTGTTCTCTTGTAATTGGGGGAAAAAATACCACAAATTCTTTGTCATATCACTGAAGACTTCCCAATGTAGTATATACATCAGGCTTCAGCATGTATATTTTCTCTGGTACTTGTTGTCTTTCAATCACTACAATGCATAATTTACTAAGTAGTCGTGATTTAAAATTTTTGTCCTGTAAAGTGTGTGTACCCTCTCACTGAGTGTGAAACTGAAATGAGGCACAGAATGTACTTCATCAGGAAATAGGTATTAAATTATTTTCAAATACATGTGTATCGAAAGGTAGATACTAAAATCCTGGAGAGGTTCTAAAGTCACAGAGCTGGATAGATGTCTATGTAAAAGGCAGTGGCAGGGAAGAAATCACAGTGCCATCTTAATGTCTGATTATGCTGCATTTCCTGCAGGTGTCACGTTTGTCCTGTTACACTACAGTGCTGTATGGCTTCTGTAAAAGAAAAAATTCAAAATTGCTAGCTATGAACAGACACCAGAAAAGGCTGAAAGTAAGATGGGGCTAGAGGGCAACTTTACCTTTGATTTTACAGCAGTGTTGAAACTTGACCTTACTTCCATTTGGTATCAAGAAAATACTATCCAAACTGCAGCCCTGTATTTAGAGTAGGATTAGGGAAATGGTCTCTGAGAGATTCCTTAATAGATGAGTGGAATGGCACTAAGTGGTCCCAGAGTGATGGGCGGGGGGGGTGGCAGGGTTGGTTTTGCTGTTGGAGAAAGTCTTAGTTTCATTTGCAGTCTTTCAGTGAAGCCAACTTCCCCAGACCACAGGATGCTTCTGTGGGGTGGCTATGCTGATTGATTCTAGAAGATAAAATAAAACTAAAACCCCACCCATCATCACCATCTGCTTCACCATTGCACTGGCTGGTTCTGGAAAGCTTTTCCCCATGAGAAGGGAGGAGGCATACCTTTCTTACTGTGTGGCCTTAGGCTCTATGTGTCTTAACTCCTGCCTCCCTGGGCTGCTAATGGCTTCAGCTGATCTTACCAAAAACTCTGGCATGGATGAAGAAAGGCTTTGAAAACAGATGGAAACAAGAAGGGAGGGAAGGATGAGGCAGAGAGCTCCTACCCTCCTTACCCATGGCACTTGTCTTCTTGTTTGGCATGGTTGCATTAATGGCTGTCATGTTGGTTTCCTTAAATAGTTTTGATTTATTAACATGCATGTAAGGACAAAAATCCAAAGAGTGGGGCAGCAGGGGGGCAATTTTGTACTAAACCCAGTCCATTAGTGTAACTGTGGCCTGCATAAGATTGAGCTCTGAATATCCTGGGACAGAAACTACCTCAGGGCTAGATGAAAGGCCTTGTTAAGAAGCTGACATTTTTGCCTGACCCTTAAGGATTCTTCAGGTGATCAGGGCAAGAGAGGTTCTATTTATTTTATTTTTTAAGGGTGGCTGGTACAACTGATTAAAACTGAAGATGTTTAGCATAGTCTCTATGTGAGGCTTTTAGAGGCTGAGGTCTTGGCCAACTGGTCTGGATTTGGGCAGAAGGCACAAAATGTAAAGAAAGGAGGCACAGGTAGAGAAAGGTCTGGGTAAGGGCACTACTGTCCAAGAGACCTCTGCTTGAAAGAAGTTGCAGTCAAGTATGTTAGTTTGTCTGTTCTATCTGTCTTGAGTGTAAAGCCACTTGATATTTTTTACTTTGCTGAGTACTAATGCATATGGAAAGTTGTTTTAATCTTAAATTATCAAATACATTTTATCCAAAGCAAAGTAACTTCTGTATTATTAGAATATGACACTTGATATTTCTGTATTTTTGTCAAATACACATTTGAGCTCATCTTAATCTCAAGGCTGTAAAGTGTGTGTTCTCATGGGTATGCTCTTTTTTTCAGTAGTGCTGTACAGCAGTGCTGCTGCAGTCTTGAACCTGTGTCTGGAGTGGATTTTCCTTCTGAGACTCCTTTTCCTGTCAACATCAAAGCCTGGCTGCTCCTGCAGGAATAGAAATTCAGTGTTAGTGGTCTGAGAAATGAAGTCCTGCGGTTTCAGATGAGTCTCCCGAGCCATAAAACTATTTTGTGGAGTTTGCCAATAAAATATTTTTGGGAGTTTGGGCGTTAGGGAAGTGGGCCCCATGGGAAGTTTTTATTCTTTATAGAGTCTCTGTTGATTTACATCCTGGTGACTTTTGTTTTGGAGAAGTGTTGCATTTCTAAATGTTAGTTTGAATGTTCTGATCTTAATTAGAGGCACATACAATTCCTGTACTCTACCTTATTTATGCAAGCTGTTCAAATGTGATGAGGAGAAGAGTCTTGGATTTGAGGAAACAAACTTAATCAAGCAGTCTCAATGAGCATCACAGAGAACACTTCATTTTTTTCTCTTAGTACCATAATAGGTCACCACATTCTAATGGGCAGAGTGCTTCGCTGTTCCAGTGTTTTCCTAAGTCTCTTTCTTTAGCGCTTTCCTCAGTAATCTCTAGAGTATGAAGTGCATTGATTACATTTCTACCAGTTTTTACCATAAAGAAATGATGTAAATGTGCAATTTTGACTTCAGATTGAAATTCCTAATAGAAATACTTAAAAAATTAAAGCAGAGAATAATCCCTGCTGCAGAGTAAAACTACTTTTGCTCCTGATTGTTATTTTCAGCATGCAAGCATTTGTTGGGAAGGTCAAGAAATTAAAGTACTGATTCTTGAGTAATTGAGTGTGAGTCATCAAAAGAGTGTGAATGTCAGGTATTTAATAAGGGTTTCAGGAGCAATGCTGGCTGGCTGAGCCCAGGCAGCTGGAAGTGCTGCATAAATATGTTAGTGGCATATGTTCATGCCCAGAGCCTCATGCACTTGGGGTCCAGAAGTTGTATTGTCAATTCCAACAGCCAGCCTGCTAAAATTATCTTATTGTTGCTGTCTTGGCCTTGTTCTGGTGCTGTTGGAGTCTGTAAAACTGACCCTGTGCAATTGTGCAGCAGTTAGACTTGGATTTATTTTCCTTTCAGTGTAATGCAGCTAAAGACACGGAAACATGAGTCACTGCTGTATCACAGTTGCTCACTCCCAAGAAACGGAAGAACATTTTATAATAGCAGGAAGGATAAGAATGTAGGCATGAAAGTAAACATTGGTTTTGCAAAGGAACCCTTTTCCTTAGCCACCCTGGACTTGGAAGTCTCATACTAAATTTGGCTTTTGTTTCAACTCCTGAAGCTTCAAGGTTGACAAAACCCACGCTGAGCCTTGAGCACAATCTCCCCCTTGCCTGTGGGCACAGAGAGGATGCCCAACACCACTGCCAAGAACCTGAGTTTATTGGTGTTCACTGTTTCAGCCCAGGCAGAACCTTTCACACAGATCTGCTCTGACACACGTTCAGTCCAGCAGTGTTGGATACCTGTTCCCCCATTACTCTCTGTATCCAGGCTTGTTCTGCTGTGATTTTCCTGCACTGATGAGTGGCTTCATAGTTTTCCACTGTAATAATTTTCCTAGAGCTATGATTAATTTAGAATGGGTACCTGGGCCTGCTGCTTGAAGCTCTCTGATGCTTGTTTTCTATAGCTGCTTGGGTGTGTAGTGAATGGCTTGGCAGGATGATTTACAAGCTGCCTAATGCTGAGACTATTGCAGAGAGCAGCTGAGTAAAAACTAAATAACATAAAAATCAACAAACAAATTTGTGAAGAGAAGAAGAGGAAAGGGAGAAAAAAAATGTGGTGGATGGGAGGAGAGCATAAGTTAGAGAAGATTTACCATCATGTAACAGTTCTACATGGTAGCAAAAAGGGATAAATGACACAATGGTATGTTGCATTTCATTATATACCCTAACAGAGCCAAGCATAAAAAGTATAAAGTGGCAGTTCTATTAGCCAAACCTGTGCTTTTCAGAGTTGAAGGGGTTATTTGAGCAGACATCTTTCTGGGGTTTTTCTTCTTCAGCTGTTTGTGAAATCCCACAATGCTGGACAGAAAGCAACACATACCGATGTGGTGGGTCCCGTTAGCAGTCTCTTGTTCCTCCACATCCCACTTTTTAAGCTGTTTAATTAGATGTGCAGTTGTAATAAATAGGAGTATGTACTGGTATGCCTCCAGAAGTCAGTAAAATCACAACAGGTTTACAGGACTAGCAAAGCAGGATGCAGTCCACCTTTCCCATGTGCAGTTTGGAGTGCTAAGAAGGGATTTACCTGGCTTCTCAAGCAACTTGTTTTTCCTTCATTACATAGAAGCTGCAAAGGTCTCAAATAAGCATAAATAGATCATGTCTCTTGTTATGTTTTTCCCAGCTGAAGACTCAACCATCCTTCTTTCCTATTTGACATTGCACTGCCCTTAATCCACTCTACTCTGCATCATTTTTTTGTCATGCAGACTGCAGTTTCCTTCTGCTGTTTGTGTATATGTGGCAGACTTACACCAAAAAAAGGTGCCTTCTCCTTTCCAGGAGCAGCCTATGCAAAAAAGCTTCCTGAGCATCCCAGAAATTACATCTTTAATGTATAAAGCATTCAAACATCATTGTACTCCAAGGGTCTGCTCAGTAACTGCAGTGTTTGTTCTGTTCAGTCAAGTTAGCTGGCAACAAGCAGCAAAATGAATGATAAGGTCACACTGCAACTTTTCTCAAATACTTTTTTACAGCTGGAAAATATCACCATACATGGGTAAGACATGTTCAAGATGCACTGTCTGTTCACTGCCAGGACTCTTGCTCAAGATTTGGGTACCAAAACAATGGCCAGCACAGCCTTCTACTGCAGTAATTATTAAATTGGATGCTCTTTTCAAACAGTGTGTTCTTTCAGTCTCATTCTTGGCTCTAACAGCAGGTTAAATTACTTTTTAAGGGTTGTGACTGTTGTTTTGCAAATAAATTCTGGCAGTAGAATACCATTTAATAGAACAGAATTTTTTAATACCAGTGGGTTTAATCAATAAGTGCTTCATTTTACTGCAGGTGGAGGCAATCTCAGTCACCTCTAGGGAAAGACAAAAGAGGCATTTTAAATAAATCTCTTGGCATGCTAATCATCTTAAATCAAGTTCTGGGCTTATCCTAAAGCATTAGGATGTAACTGGTAAAATCCAAACGCTATCATGCATTTGTAAACCCTGAGCAACCCCTGATAGTGATCCAACACTGTACTTGGAAAAAATCCCTGTTTAGAAGGACAAAGGGAGGATTTGTATCTGCACGTAAGCCATGAGATCAGGAGATGGTACCAAAGACTTTGATGTAAAGTTTCTGTTTCAGATAGAAGCTCAGCTTCTTTCTCAAGGATATCAAAGGACACACATCTGTCACTACTGTTTTCTAGGACTGGAGGCAGCTAAAGCCTGTTTCAGCTATTTAGGCTTTCCACAAATCATGGTTTAATCTTTCATACTGATAGTTAATGGTATGTTCCTATTCGCTGTGAGAGACCAGGCATGGATTCAGTATATGTCATGCTGCGGGTACATGGTGCAACAAAATGACACCTTTTGTCTTTCCTTCAACACTCTTCCTGCTGCTTCCCAAAAGTTTTGTTGGCTGCAGATGCACACTGGGCTTATGATCTCAGGCAACTGTTAACAGCAACTTCAGCAACTTCAGGCTTCTTTCCTGGGCCATGTCAGCCAGATCCATCATCAGCATCAAATAGCTTTGGTTTGGATTATTTTCATCTACGTGTGTTACCCTACCTTTATTTATCCTATGCCAACAGTGTGCCTTTTGTTCCATTTTGTGAGATCCTGCAGGATGTTGTCATTGGCATGGCATTTGACTGCCCTAAGGAGGTCAGGAATATCCATAGACCTGGAGATTTTGTGCACTCTCCCTTCTGCAGGTTGTGAATGAAGATGTTGAGTAAGACCTCAGCAAACACCCACTGCTGCATCCTCTCCACCATCAAAGCTATTTGATTTGCCTCCCAGTCCTTAACCTACTCTCAGTTTAAAAATGAACATTTCCTTCAAAAACTCAGCTTACTTTCTTTATTGATCACTAAGAAGAAAATCAGGATTCTGAAAAAAACTGTTGAAATCAGCTTCTCACTTTTATAGTCCTTGTATCTAACACAGAACAGACCTCCCCAAATTTACAGCTGCAGTTCTGGTTGTAGAAAAGGTGATCCAGAAGATACACAGCTGCCATCAGTTAACCTTGCAGTAATTTTAAAAATGTACCACATTATCACAGAGAGTGTAGGTTGGCTTTTGACAGCATGCCTTTGTTTTCATTCTAGAAAACCCAAATGGACAAGGTGCCAGGGAGGAGAGTAGTGGCAAAGAGTTGGCATCCATTTGCCAGGTAAAATATTAATCATTTTGGAATGCCTAGGTGACAAGGCCATAGCTGGAAAAGGAAGGACAGCACCCTTGAATTTTACAGTTGCAGCAGATAAGGGTAAGTTTAGATTCTCCTTCACTTAACAAGAACAATACAGGACAGAACTGCCGTGGATTTAACAAAGGATTAAACACCCTGAGTGATTTTAAGAGCTCACAATACAGCAACACTTCTGCTTTGAAATGGCAAGAAAAAAGAGCTGCAATGCAGCTACAACTTTGATGGTGCTGTGATGGTGTCTGCCTTGCATTGTGAGCAGGACAGGCCTCCCTGCCTGCAGGAGCCCCACTGCAGCTTCTTCTGCCTGTCCAGCAAATAACTTGTTTGGGTGATGGACATTTGTTCTCAGGCCCACATGTACAGTCCTGGCCGGCTCTGTTGCAATCTGTTGGGCTGGCAGGAGCTACACACATGCGGCAGCCTGATGCAGGAAGTGGCTCTGTGGGCAGCAGGATCCGTGTCTCACGCAGACCTTGTGCAGACAGCACTGCTCTGGCAAAAGAGCAGTGTTTTTGGTGAGGTATGGAAGAGGTGGCTGTGAACTGTGTGAAGGTGCAGTGAAAAATCCAGCAGAGTTTGCTGTCAGCATACTTAGAGTACTGATATTTTGGTGAAGACACAGCCCCACTACTCTTGTTTACCTAATGTCCTCCTGCACTTCCACTTACACAGGAGCTTATTTCCTGTACCAAACTACTGTGCATCTTGTGGTTGGTTATTAACTAGCGCTTATGTTTGCAAAAGGCCTTCATTTCAGCAGAAAGTGATTCTTTTGTAATCTTTGCTCGGTTTGGGGCAGCTGTGTGCTCTGCCCATGACACAGCCTCTCGCAGCACAAATGCAGTCCTGGTATTTTCTAGGCAATGTCAGTCTCTACATTGTCAGACTCAATAAGGTAAGATTGATTTTCAGCAACAATGAGAAAGAGTAATCCAGAATTAAGTATAATTTTGCCAAATTCATTGTGTTAGGGGAATTGGAGGAGATTCTCAAACAAATGCCCCTCCTTCAGGAGCTGTTCCCAGCCTCTTCTGTCTCTTGGAGTGCTGTTGCACAGCCTGGAGATGAGAAATTTCCTCAGGAATCTTGCTGGTAGGTTCAGTTTTCAGTGCAATCTCTTATGGTATCGCACTGTGGAGAAAGGAATTATTTGCCATTTCTGCTATTCTCTGTTTCACTTGTTTCATTTTAGGAGAAGTTCCCAGAAAGATTAGTGAACTCCATGTGCTGAAGTGTCAGGGTGGAATGAGTGAGTGGAGGACAGTTACGTCACTTGATTTCTATATGCATAAATCTGACTAAAGCAAATGTCAGGGAAAAGGAAAGAGTCAGTGTTTTCTTATTCCAATTACTCATGCTTTTGTATTTCTTTTAATGTCCTCCAGGCACACTTCTGTTAGCTGCAATATGTAGCAGCTATCTGTTGAGGACTAGGTGCTTGAATAATCTTTAAATTCCAAGGGGGTTTGCCTTTTAATTCCATTCTTTTTTCCATTGAGATTTTGAGTTCAGGCGGATTGCAGTGTTAGATGGGCACTTAGACAAGTCTGAAACGCCATCTCTGTTTTTCTCTCTGTGTTGAGACCCAGATAGCTGAAGTGCCTCACATCTTTGTAGAGGAAACTCTCTTTCTGCAAGGCTCAGGTTGGCATCCAAACCTTGCAGCAGCTACTGCTGTCAAGACTGGGAGCCTTCTCTCTGCCACACACACATGCTTGTGATTTCTTCACTCTACTCCTCACTAATTCTTGTGCAAAAGTTGGCCAATCTGTGGTATTTCTCTCCTGTGCTAGCAGCCCCCTGGGAAAATTTATCATAGGGTATCTGAAGACAGGAGCTTATTTTTGCACCCATCTGGCTCCTACTCTTTAGGGCTGGACAGTAATGACTGATGAGAAGGGGATATTCAGGAGGGAGAAATGTCTTCTGCCCAAACTTGTTACCTCAGGAAGGATCTTGCTGAGTTGTAACCCCTGTCTGCACCACCTTATCCAATTAAGAGTGTAAAACAAACAGTTCCATGAACAATGAACTAAGAAACTAATTTTCAATAGATTTATATTTTGCTCCTTTCTCTCACTCTTCAAGTCTTAATTTTCCCCGTGACCTTCCTGCTCCTTTGATACTCTAATTTCCCCAGTAAATCCCTTAAATTGCCATCACTTCTCCCAACAACCTGCCACATCTCCACATCTCCCAGCTATGGGATGGGGAAGAGGTGGTGAATAGCCAAGTTTACCATATCGAGGTTTCTCTGATGTCAGTGCCAATTCTTGAATATGCACCAGGCCATTTTATAAAACCTGGGAAAACAACCTATGTCTGCGAAAATTGATTTTCCTGTCTCTGGCCTTTTTTTCCTGTTTCTGTGTCCTACTGATGCTAAACAGAACTTGATACTGGCAGATATCACAGCAAAAGTGCAGATTTAATACAGAGATCTGCTCATTTTATAAGGGAAAGAAGCAGCAAAAAGAAAAGGCAGTAATTACAGACTGCTAAATGGAGCTGATATGAGCCCTGGTGAAGTGTTAATGAAGTCTCCTGACCAAGCTTTGGGGTCCTGAGAGTGAATGCAGGACCATGAATACCTTCCTCTGTCCATGGAGAGGTAACATTCAATTTAGTGATTAATCTGTTATCCCGTTTAATCTGGTGTTGGGCCAGGTGCGCTCATCTCTAATGCAAGACCAGCACGCACAGAGTGTCCTGGTTCAGATTGCTTTAAGGGCTCCCTGTCAACTGTAAATGTTTATACTGTTCGCGTATCTCGGTTGGATCTCGCTTGCAGTCACTCCGATCTACTACTGAAGAGAAACCGAACAAACCTCGGCGTGACGGTAGATTAATTTAAAAACGAAGAGGATTCCCGGGTGTTTCAGGTTACCGAGAATCAGTGGAGGGGAACCACCCCTGCCCGCCGCCGCACGGCTCTGCCGGCGCTGGCAGGGGAGCAAGAGCTGGGGGTGCCCGCGGGGTGGGGGTCCCCGGTCGCTCTGCGGCTCGGGGCCGGCTCGGTTGTGCCGGGCCCTGCTGCCTTCCTCAGCGTCCGCGGCACCGGCGCTGCCCGTCCAGGCCTTCTCCCGGAGCCGCGCCCCACGCTGCCCCACCAGGGCCACCGTCAGCACAGCGGCGATCCCGCCGCCAGTCGGGCTGGGCCGGGCGGCGGAGGCGGAGCCACGCCTGGGGCGGGGCGGGGCGGCGGCGGTCGCTGCCCCACCGTGGGGTGGGCGGGCGGCGCGGTGCGGGGTGATGGAGTCGCGGGCCCTCGCCGCCCGCGCCGTGGTTCGCAGGGCCCGCTGAGGCCCGGCCGCAGCCGCCGCCAGAGCGCGGCCAGCCCCCGCCCGCCGCCGCCAGCCCCCCACCGCCGGGACATGGCCACGGAGCCCCCGCGGCCGGCGGGGCGCCCCGAGGGCGGGCGCGGGTGCCGCGCAGGCGGCGGGCGCGGCGAGACGGAGGAGGCCGAGGCCGCGGCCCAGCCGGTGCTCGGAGCCTCCCCGGGCCCCGCGGCGGCGGGGGGTGGCCGGCGGCGGGCGCTGAACGGATGCGTGCCGCTGTCGCACCAGGTGGCCGGGCACATGTACGGCAAGGATAAAGGCGGTGAGCGGCGACGGGCGCGGGGAGGGGGCGGCAGGCCTGGCCGGGTCACCCGTGAGGGGATTCTTCCCACCCCACCCTACTCTCCGTTTATCTAAATTCTCCCAGACCGCGTGTGACGGGGCGGGTTTGGCTTCGATTTCCCTGACGCCCTGGCGGCGAAGGGGCAGCTCCGAGGCTGGCGGTCGGTGCAGGCGCCCAGGGGTGAGCGCAGGGCTCGCCGCCGCCGTTGCCGAGCTCCCCCCGCCGGGTTCTGCCCGCACCGGTGCGCCCGAGGCCGGTGCAGGGCCTGGGGCAGCGCCGGGGGACCGGAGCCTCCCTGGGAAGGCCGGAGAGGGGGGGCCGGTCGAGCTCCCCTCTGCAGACAGGCCGTGGATGGAGCGCTGCAACCCCTGCCAAATTTAATTCTTCTGGTGCTTTTTCTAAATGGCACTGATGTGTCAGGACGTGGTAGTTATCAGGCACCCTTAAACCTAAGGTTTTCGCCCGTTCAGCTTGATTTTATAAGGCACCTTTTTAAAAGCGGGAATTCAGGTAACAGCATGCTGCTTCTCTCAGAACATATGCCAAAAACGTGGTTTATATAACGAGGCCACCTGAACCTGTGGCCACCAGAAACTGCAGCAAATTGTTATTAAGCTGTTGTTACTTGCTTGTTTATTTGATGATAAGCCTGAACCAATGGCTAGGAAGTCATCTAATAATACAAATACATGAGGATACAGCACTTGATAATATACCTCCACCAGCTGTAAATTTCTGTTTTAGTTCTATGTTGAGGGGTAAGGTGTTGGACCCTCTGATGAAGAGCCCTTTTAGCATAGGTAGTGGTCAGTGCCAAAGCAAGGGGCCAAGTTAATGTTGCCAAATGGCATTCTTTGCCTTTCCAGGATGTCGAATTTGGGGTAACTCCTGCCTCTCAGCCAGATGGAAGGTACACATCCATGCAACTTGCAGTGTGCCCTCTGAGAGTAGCTGTAATGAGTACTGGCTGGTGTATTGCCTTTGAACCCTGGCGGTAGGAGCTGCCCCTGCTGAATAGGCCAGGGGCTGAATTACAGAGCCTTGTCAGCCATCAGTGAGTGAAATTACAGCACTAATGGTACTGTGAGTTTCTTATCTACAACCTGCATCCATGGTGTGCCTTGCTGCAGATAATCTCAGCAAAAAAGCCATTCTTCTCCTTTGCCCCTGCCAAGGTCTGAACTTCAGAACCTTTTCGATCATCAGTGACTGGAATTACAGCACTAAGGGTGCTGTGAGTTTTTCTTATCTACAGCCTGTTTCCATAGCATGTTTTGCTGCTGATAATCTCCCCAGAAAAGTAATTTTTGTCCCTTGCCCCAGCTGCAGATGGTGCAATAAAATGTAGATGGAGGTGCATTGGGTCCTTGAAGGTGTACGTGTTTGTGTTCATACATGGTAGCATGAGGTGGGATCAGGCAAAAAAATGCTCACTTCAGGGAGAGCTTCACTTTTGGCACGTCAGTGTTAGTGTAGTTAGATCAAACAGCACGGGTGATCATCTATATTTTGGGTGCCACTCCAAGGGGTTAGGTAAAGGTAGCTGCACCACATCTCATGGGCAAGACCAAGGCTTTTCTGAAGAGTTACCACTGTGGTTGATGATCTCATCTTGGAATTTTCTGTTGAAGTGAAGACCAAAGCTGCTCTGGTACTCACAGCTCTCATTTTTGTAACTCAATTTTCCCTTCTATTCCCACATACAAACAGACAGAGGACTTGAAGGTATCCAAAGTATTTTAAACTTTTTTTTTAGTAAAACTCCACTGTAAAATCTCTCCTGAATAACCTTCCTTTTTCCCTTTGTTCCCTGTGACTGTTACTGCCTTGCAAGGAAAGGCCTCTCACACTGCATCCATGTGTAGACATTAGGCTTCTGTGCATTGTGACTGCCCTTTTGTTGAATGCTGTGTGCAGTAGTGCTTCCCCCAGATAAACCGTGTGTAGTAAGTGAAGTCATGACTTTGGGTTGTGCCTTAATTCCGTAGGTGGGTAGAGAGAGACAGAAGCTGGTGGGATATGTCACCTTATAGAGCCTTCTGCTCTTGGCTATGGTTTGGTGCCTGTACCTGCAAAATGCTGGGGGTCCCTAAGTAATTAGTGGGATTCTGTAGCTAAAGGAGCCATTCTCCTTCAGAGTAACTTGCTTTGCTTATTTCAGAATGGTAGCAAGCTTTGCATCCACAGCCAGAGAGAAACATTTGTGTGAGGTGTTCCAGGGTTTTATTTTCAGCATAGTTCCGTTGATTCCTCAGAAATGCTAGTTTGCTTTTTCATATATTGAAACACTCCTATTCCCTATCTGTGCTGAAAAATCCCAGGAAGCCTACAACAAGCCCATGATCAACATCCGTGTGTTAGTATGATCTGCAGGTGATGGTATCTCTGCCTCTTCTTGTAGATCAGAGGGAAGGTTGTGGAGTTTACATCTTTGTGATGGATGTTGAAACACAGTTCTGGTTTTCAGGCCTGCCCCAGTCACAGTGACAGAGCAGTGCAGTAAGTGCT
Source organism: Brachypodius melanocephalos (assembly GCA_013398615.1). NCBI lineage: Eukaryota > Metazoa > Chordata > Aves > Passeriformes > Pycnonotidae > Brachypodius > Brachypodius melanocephalos. The sequence goes on along the minus strand of VZSR01003794.1, from coordinate 456,148 downwards.
CTAGTCTGTCCAGAATGCAGAGAATGAGGGAACTTTAGATGTCAGGTTATATTAAACTCTTCAAGTGATATGTATCAACCCAATTCTGCTTCCAGGAATCTCTTCCTGGTCTTTCTACCTTGTAGATTGTCTGCTTATCAAAGCCCAAATGCAGATTTTTGAGGAGCATGTGTTATAAAACCTATTTTAATGTTTAACCTATTTTATTGTAATATGATTATTAACAATTCACATATAGAACACATGCCATTGAAGTACTTGGTGCACTTTGCAGAGTGGTTCCCAGCACATGCAAAAGGGTACAGGGAAGGGGGAGCACAAGCTGCTGTGTCTTGAAGATGTTGTGGTAGTCTGCACGTGTGACAATATTTTTCTAGTTTTGGGAAGTATTTAAAATCCAGCTTCAAGCAAGAAGCATGACTTGAGAGCTGTTTTATGCAAATTTTAAAAGCAAATCTTTGCCATAGCAAACTATTGAAACAACTATTTTCAGTCTGGTGGTTGTTTTAAAGAAAGTATCTTGGTCTCTAAAGATTTTGTTTAGTTTCCAAGACTGCATAACAGAGCCCATTCATAGATAATGGTTTTAAAGAGGTGTAAAACACAATAGCCATTATAACTGCAAACTCTCATTGGGATGCAAAGCTCCTGGCTCATTTTTTTGCTTTCTCACATGGTAGTTGAAAATAGAACCAATTTTGGATGCAGTTGATTTTTGCTACCCTTCTAAGCAAAGTGAATTCCTGTCTGAAAAGCTAGAAATTAGTCCTAGGAGAAAATTTCTTTTCCAGAAGTGGGATTTTAGTTTTCCCTATGCACCTGATGGTGCAACACAGTACAAATTTCAGAGGAATGCAGTTACTTTTCTCCATTCTTGCCTACATCCATCTCTTGAGTATACCCAGTTATACTGTCTTGGATACTCAGTTGCATTTCTTTTGGAGGTATTCAGAAATGCTGGTGACTGTAGTGTCATAAGGCTGTTTCATGGGGGTATTTCGGAGGTTTTATTTGTGCAGGCTTGATGAAGGTATTGCCTGGCTGAGATGAAATTCTGTACTGTAATTATGGATGATACAAATAGTTTGGAGTGCTGTAGGGGTGCTACTTCTTGTAGTAAAGACATATTCTTTCTGTGCCACTAGTATAGATGTACATCCACAGGACATTTATTTCTGTTCTAGTAGTGAGAAATGCATTAAATGTGGTACCCCTTTAACGTTTTGACATTGTTAGAAAACAATTTATGAATTATTTAAAAAGGGGGTGTCTATGTAATCTTTTTTAGTTAATGATGGGGTTTTGGGGGGTGGAAATTTTTATGTCAAATCCCAGTACTGTGTTGGCTTTGGGCAGAACTACACCCAGTAAATCATTCAGTGAGTAGAAATAAGAGGAATGTAAGCAAACCTCTGCTAACAGTTCTGTGTAGGAGCTGACAATTTTATCTCTACTGTTTGTGCAGTGGAAGCAGTACAACAGGCTGTCCTTGATGGTGAAGTCACTTTCTGGGAAAAAAAAAAAAAGAAAAGGGAAAAAAAAAAAAAGAAAAAGGCAAAAAGAAAGCTGTACCTCTTAAAACTAAGCCCTGAAGGAAATGCTTCTCTTCTAGGCATACTGCAGCATCCAGATGGAACTGTCCTGAAGCAGTTGCAGCCACCACCTCGTGGTCCCAGGGAGCAAGAGTTCTACAACAAGGTGAGGGTCCCACAGTGTGGAGGAGGCTGGCTTGCTCCAGGTGAAATGAGGGGTGTGCTTCCTGTAGGAGTACATCCTTATCATTGCAGGATGATAAATCCTAAATCCCCTGCCATGGTATCTGTGTGCTCTCTAGAACTTTCTGCTCCTTGCATGTCAGTCCCCATGCCAGACCTACTTCACTCACAGGAGTTAAGCCTGATTATTTGTTCATAGGACAGCAAACTTTCACAGCATCTAAGATTTTATTGAAAAGCCTTGTCTCCTGTCTATTTTTAAGAGGTTGTGTGTTTGATCCCAGCTTTCTCATGTAGCTAGGTCTCTCAAAATTGCTTACATCTAAATTTAGCATGTTTTATGCTTCTTCCTACCTGGTTTGCTGCTAGAAGTATTACTCTGTTCACTGTATTAAAACTCATCTCCTTTAAAAAGTCAATAAAATTCAAAACTCTCAAGTCATTTTAACTTCAACTATTTTATTTTTCCTATTGCTCATCTTAAGTTTGCTTTATCAATAACTTCAGTAAGTGCAGACCAGGAAAGCTGTTGCTTTCCTGTGAACAGTTTCTAGAGCCTGCTCTGTTCTACCTTCCTATGATGGTCTGTCATGTGGTCTTTGTGTGTCAGATTGTCATGGTTTATTAGCTACAGAGAACTATCAAAATCTTCCTGCTTGGTGTAAGAGGAGTCTTGAGACCCTCTACTTGTTCTGGTGTTTAGCTTGGATTTTAGTTGGTTGGGGGTTTTTTTTCCCTAAAAGGGTATTTAAGTTACCAAAAGACCTTGCAGGTTTTCTGCAAATGTCTCACATAAACAAAGCAAAGGGCTTTAAGTGAACAGTGTGTTTGCATACTAGCATTATTTCATAATTCTTATGGTGGGACAGAACAGCAGCTCTTGAGTCACTAGGAGCCAGTTAAATGTAAATATTTTTCTGAGTTTCTCTGTGACTCTCACTGAGATGAGGTTAAGAGGTATGTCATCCAGCCTGAGTGGTAACTTGGATAGAAGGAGGAAGCTAGAACAGACTCCTTTGGGCACCAGGCTACTTACTGTGCTGTGAGATCCTCAGGCAAAGACAGTAAAATGCTGTCCCTGCCTACAGCCAGCAGGTAAGAGGGGTAAGTTCAGGCATTGCTTGGACATGAACTCTTCACATCAGAGACTTTACAGTTTTGCCTGTTTAAGCTTAGACTCATGTGACAAGCTGTGAGCAAGACCCTGGGCAAAATCTTTGAGAAGGGGGTGTCTGTGCTAGTGTGCTTGTTACTGTGCTGTGGAGAAGTCAGCTCTCCATGCTTATAACTTGCAAAGTAAGCTTCTGTTCTGTCTTCTAAGGCCTTGCTGGGTTGCTTCCAACAATGAATTTTTTTGGTTATAAACCGTCTTGGAAAGGGATTGGGCAATTCTTGAAAAATAACAGGAAGGTAAAGATGTAGACATGATCAGTTGTGCGTGGACTAGAAGGTCTTTTAGTGGGAGAAGGGAAGGAGAGCACATGTATGTGTTGTTGTGTTGGTGAAAGTACAGGAGAAAGGTCTTGGGGATTTGTTGTTTTTCAATGATTAACTGCTATCATGTTTTCTCTCAGGCAAGCACTGTGTGATGTGTGCTATAGAGATCTACATATTGTTGTATAGGATGATAATTGCCCTGGGTTGGGAGGTTCAGGAGAGGGTAGAGTTTCACATGCAGGTTGAGCCAATCCAATAGCTCGGTGCTGAAAGGGAAATGCCTTTTTTCCCATTCCTGCCATTTACATGGCACCATGATGGTGCTTTTTGGACATTTATGAACTGATTTGACCTATTTGAAAGATGGCAAAACTTCCTTGTCTTGGTAGTCTTCTGGCAGTTTAGCTGACCAAGCTGACAAGCAGTGGGAGCAACAGCAAGGCTGCCCTGCTTTGGTGACTGAGTTCAGCCCATCTTGTGGGCTATAATCAAGGAGACATTATCACCTTGGAGAAGGTTGATGAGCCTCCAGAGATCGAGGGAAGGATAATTTTACCTCTGCTTGAGACAAGAAGTTATTTGAAAAGATGGCCATGTACAGGAGATGGTGAGAAACAGTGCAGAAATGAAACAAGTGAAATAAGACTGAGTCCCAAGCTCTCACTTTTTCAGGGCAAAACAGGTCAGTTGGTAAGATCAAAGCAGGTGGTTGTCCGTTAGTACATGTGGATTAATTGCAACTTTTTTGTTTTATTTTAAATTTCTGCTCCTGTTTTTTCATATATGCTGAGAACTGTTTTGCCTGTAGGTAGGTGAGTTATTTCTTGCTTTGCATCCCACCTTATACTAGCATGAATGAAAATTAGTGTCCCAGTATCCGGGTCAGAATCAAGGAGGGGTATCTTTCCTTCTGGAGCAGCACACCTCCTCATGTGAAGTAACTGAGAAGCTCTGATGTTTAGGTAGGAAGGAGATGAGCATGTCTCAGTTTCAGCTGTGTGAGTCAGCTGGAGAGCAGCTATCACAGATCTGAAGCAGAAGTGTCTTCCAAGAGCCAGGAAGTGGTATTTCAGTGTGCAGTCCTAGTGCTTGTGAGCTGAAGGCTGCAGGGAATGTGTCGTGATAGATGATAATGAGGCATTAAGAGACCAATTTTACTAGAACTCTGATATATTTAATGTGACACCAGGTAGATATTATCTTCCATTTGGACCAAGAAAGTCTCTTCTTCTGAAACTGCTGGATTTGCTTGCAGCTTGAAGTGTGAACATGACAGAGGTAAAAGTCTTTGTCAGTGAATCAGATGTTTTTTCCCTTGTTATTGATAGCTTAATTTCTGTTGAGTGTAACACTAAGTACTTACCAGTAGAGCCCAAACAAGATGGGCTTCCGTTTTGGAATGGAAACTTGAGCAAGACATGTCCTGCAAAATACTAACAAGTGATCCAAAACTTGTTGAGAAGGATGTGGCAGCTGAAATTTGGAAGAATTTCACACGTCTCTGTCAAATCTGGAAAATTGCTGAAGTAAATCCTGCTTGGGCTACTTTCTGTTTTCTTCATACTGTGATTTCCCTTTAGCAGTCAAAAAAAAAAATAGAGGTCTTTTTTTTTGTAAGAGATTATTTCAAGAAGTAAACCAAACTTTAGTACTAAAGCGCTATGTCTCATTCTCTACTGCTAGGAAAGGGTTTTGCCATGTGTTACAAGGGAGGGGAGAAACAGAGCATGACAAGATTATCATGAATACCTTCTATGATAAAACATAGTAGAACAATGAGCTGTTTGTACGGCTTTGTTAATAGCTTACTGTGCAGTGCTTAACTTCTTGTTAGAGTGTGACTTCCTAGCTGTAATGTCCTCTTGCTATTGAGTTCTGGAAATCTGAGTAATTATCTAATCAAAACAATAGCATTTTAATTTTGTTTCTGCAAACTTCCTTTCTGTACCTGAGGGTATGAACTCCTTACAAACATTGCCTGCATAACCATGGAGTGTTTTACTTTGCTTGGTATTCTGGTACTCTTATCTGTGTGAAAAAAACCCCCACTATTTTAACCTTGAATAGCTACAAAATACTTTGTTTTCAATAGGTATGAGCAGCAAGAGAATGAAACTAATTGAGGTACAAGGGTGGTGTTTATTTAAGGGCTATCTACACTGCTGATCACTTGTTTCTGTGTAATGGCAATGCTCTGCAAGAATGTGTAGGTGGAGGTACTCCAAAGGACTACTTTTAAAGGGATTTTGGGAAGGACCAATATACAGTGATGTGGGAGCAGGGAAATGGTGTTTGAAAATGTAGTCTTTTCAATTTTTGAGACTAAGTTGATAAAAGGTGGTGTGAGCTTATGGTAGGCTGCCTGTGCAAGCGTGCTAAGAAATCCACAGAAGTGGCCTGCTCCTCAGTGTGCTTTGGGGTTTGGCTTCAGCCTCATTTATGCCAGGGCTCTTTTATCCATGCTGAAATGCTCTGATTTAGTTCAGCAGTGTTGACAGAAGGAGGAAACCTATCAACGACTCCTATGGTGATCTGTTGCACCAGGTGATAAATGTGAGAACAGTGTCCTTTGAGAAAGTTAGTGTGGCCACTGTAGCTGGGTGTGGAGCTCCTGCCTCAGCCATGCCAGGCTGTGCTCCAGAGCTCTCTGTGCCTAGCACAGCTTTGTCTTGTCAAGAATGTGGCATTGCAGAAACTGTTGTCCAGTAGAGAGGGAGGATGCTGGAATGTCAAGCCTTGAATAGGGCAGCTGCTTTTGTGGGCACTAAAAGAGACAGATTGGGCTGCAAGGAGGGGTCTCTGCCTGTCTCAAGTGAGACCCCATCTGCAGAGTTGCCTCCAGCCCTGGAGTCCCAGCACAGGAAGGACATGGACCTCTTTGAGTGAGTTCAGAAGAGGCCTCCAAGGTGATGGGAGGGGTGGAACACCTCTGCTGTGAGGAAAGACTGGGAGAATAGGGGTTGTTCAGCCTGGAGAAGAAAAGGCTCTGAAGAGAGCTTAGAGCCCCTTCCAGTTCCTAAAAGATTTCCAAGAGAGCCTGGAGAGGGACTTTGGACAAGGGAGAATGGCTTCTCACTGCCAGAGGGCAGGGT
>VZSR01003794.1:412786-449804 GCA_013398615.1 Brachypodius melanocephalos | reverse complement strand
TGTGTAGTACACTTTCCCTCCTCCTGCTGCCTGCCGAAAACTGTCCTGGGCAAGTTCCTGCAGTATGGGCAGCTTCCAGTGGATACCTTGTTCTTTCTTTTTTCCTGTTTGCTGTACATCAGGATTGTCATAGCTGGTTCTAGTGGTGTTGCCATGTCATGGCCCCAGATAACATAGCTGCAATGGTATAAGGTTTCCAACGCTATTGTGTAGTGCTAGTCATACCCAAATTCTCAGATAGCTCTGTCCCGTGTGCAATGGTGATTTTGGGACCTGGAATGAAAAGGTGGACAGGGTTCTCTCAGTCCCAGCTCAGCTCTGGTAACCTCTTACCTCTGGCTGCTGCTTGTGAACCGAGGGAGCTGATTAACTGCACGCAGCATTGTGAAAAGATAATTCAGCTAATCGCTTGGCTCTTCTGTTAACAAATCTTCCACCCTGCCCAGTTAGTGATGGCTCTCTTAACTGCTGTAGCAGTACTTCGAGTTCAGGGTTTGAGTCCTGCTGACATCAAATCTGAATGCAAGGAAGTTGTTACCAGTGGAGATAGCAGAAAATGTTTTTCAGTCTTCTTGTGCCTCCTAAAAACAAAGCCAGGATATAGGAGACACAAATAGCTCTGACATGTAGAAGAGATTTACAATGGTTAGGTGAGAGTTAGGCACTTGAAAGCTAGGAAGGAATGGTTTTGTGGTTGCCTACACAATTGTTCTGAAGTTTCCTTGGCTGCATTGAAATGCAGCTTCCACAGGGCAATGACCTGTGTTTGTTTTGCTTTCCCTCAAGAACTCACTAGGTCATTTTACAGCCTGATACAAGGCAGAATGGATATTGTTTGTCCAACTTTTGCTGTCTCTTTAACAGTCACTCCTTGAGTTTGTAACCAAGGAATAATGTGTTAGTGAAACGTAGTTACGTTAATATTTCTGAAGCCACAGTTCCTTGTGCTTCTGGGATTACAGAGACGAAATGTGCAGGAATTGTGCCCATTTGGACCATTAGCAGTAATCTTCTCCTTACTGTTCTATTTATTTTGTTCTCAATAACCTGCTGCAGCTCCTGGGCTGTGTCTTTTCATTCCTGCTCGATGCTTGTTTCTTTTCTGCAGTGTCTAGTTTTAATTAGTATTCCAGCAGCTTCAGGCAGTGCAGAAGACTCGTGGTGATTTTCCCCCCCTCTCCATGGCATAAAATGAAGCCAACAGTCTGAAAGATGGGGTTTGGCCTGAATTTGTACAGAATTTCAAGAACTGACTCATAAGGCTCAGCTCCCTTTAAACCTATATAGCATAAATCATGATAAGGCTGCCTGTGTTCCATAAACTGTTCTCTGCTACTGACAGGAAAGGAAAGGGATTGGGGAGGCAAAGTACGTCTTGTTTCAGGATAAGTTACCCTATTTTGTAAGCTCAGTTAAGTGCTTTTGTACTCTTGATTTAGCTGATTATCCTTGGCTGAAAAAGGAGTGGATGATGGCCATCGAACTGCTGTTGTGTGCTAAAATATCCTTATCCTGTGATCACGTCTCTGGCTAAGGTTTTGATTTGCAGTCTTGTATGGACAAAAAGACAGGATGCCTGGTTTTTCTTAACATCTTATTTTGGAGATGCAATGCCTTGCCCTTGCCTTTCATTACTACTGCATTTGGAGCTGTAGCTCAAAAAGATCTTTGGCTGTGCCTCATTCTGATACATCTGGATCTGCCACATTGACAGCACAGATACTGGTACTGAAGTGTATGAATTACCTGTTGGCAAACACAGTGAGCATGTTCTGATTTCATTCCTGTCCTCAATTCTGCTGAGGAATTGTCTAGAAGGGATCCTGTTTTGCTGGGGAAATGACCAAACCAGCATGTGAAGTTGCCTCTGAACCATGAGCCTGGGCATAAGTAATAAAAGGAAGGACACATAGTAATTCTTAACTAATGAGAACAATATGGCTTTTTGACCAAGTTGTGAAATACTGGCAGCTGGTATTCAGATCTTTTTTCACATGAGGAGTTGTCTAAGAGAGATGAAGGATGAAGTGTAACTGTAGGAATCTGCTGAGGTCCTACTGCTGTTCTATAAATACTTTTTTTGCCCTTCAGTATTAAATGACTGGACATTAGGACTTGAAAAATATGACAGGTCTTTGTGGTTCTTGCACTCTGCAGCAAGGACAAGTTTGGAAGAAACACCACACAGTAGAAAGTTAACACAGCAGGGTCTGGTGAGTGTCTGTTTCCCATGCTCTTTGAGGATTGTGTATCACAGAATAAACTACAGCCCACTTTAATAAATCTAAGAAATCCTTTTAAAAGGGAGACAGTAAAAGGCCATTACTGCAATTTGATGCAATTGTGGAACTACTGGGTGGAGTTGGGAACAGACTGAGTAGTCTGTAGTCTATGCAAATAAGGAGGAAAAAAAAATCCAGTTCTCTTAGCAATCTGATTTTGGGGAAGATTCCTTACCAAGAGTAGATCTGGGTGGAAATTAAGTGAAAATGCATAGTTGTAAAGTGCACAGTATGTTAAATTGAATTAAGACCCAGCAAAGTGTTCCTGCTCTGATGGAGGGTCATGCAAGTGCTTTTTCAGCCTGGATCAAATACTGTTTAGACCTCGGTTATGAATGTTTCAGAATATGGATCAACTTACTGATACATGTTGGTGTCACACAGAAAATACTTTGTTCATTATAAGTTCATTTAAAAGTAAGATGTGGTTGGTGAGTTGACAGAATGAGATTGAGGAAAGTGTAGGTTGCCTACTTAAAAGAAAAAATCAATTCAGTCTCCAAAAAGAATTCTAGTTTCCAGATTAAAAAAACCCAGACAGGCTTGTAATATGAGAATATTGTTGCTGATGATGTGCTTGAGGGAAGGGATGCCATCCTGGGGAATCTTGATAGGCTTGAGAAGTGGGCCAGTGGAAACCTCATGGAGCTCAACAAAGAAGTGCAGGGTTCTGCCCCTGTGTTGGGACAATCCCAGACACTCTGACAGCTTGGATGGAGAGGAAATTGAGAGCAGCCCTGGGAGAAGGACTTGGGGATGATGGTTGTTGAAAAACTCGCCATGAGCTGACAGTGAGTGCTCCCAGCCCTGGAAGCCAATGGAATCCTAGGCTGCATCCAAAGGAGTGTGGCCAGCAGGTTGGGGGAGGGGATTCTCCCCCTCTGCTCAGCTCTCTCCTCATCTGGAGCACTGCACACAGTTCTCATGTCCCCAACATAAGAAGCACATGGAACTGTTGGAGCAGGTCCAGAGAAGGCTGTGAAGTTGCTGAGGGGACTGGAGCACCTCTCCTGTGAAGACAGCTTGAGAGGGTTGGGGCTGCTCAGCTTGTAGAAGACAAGATTGTGTAGAGACCTCGCAGCACCTTCCACTATCTCAGGGGGCCTCAAGGTAACCAGAGGGACACTCTGCATCAGGAACAGAGTGCCCAGGGAGGTTGTGTCTTTGCCAAGCCTGGCAGTGTTCAAGGACAGGTTGGACAGGGCCTTGAGCTACCTGCTCTAGTGGAAGTTGTCCCTGCCTATGGCTGGTGGTTTGGAACTCCGTGATCTTTGGATTCTTTCCAACCCTTAAGATCCTCTGGTTCTGTGATTCTATAAATGGCAGTTCAAATGGAATGCCTTGGCCTGGCACATGGACAGTCAGCCAGCTTAAGGTGCTCAGGAGGCTGTGGGACCAGCTGTCGCTGCTGCTGGGGAGGGCATGGAAATGTGTGTGGGACTGTGGTAGTGCTGTCTCTCAGTGACTGAACCTGCCATCAGTCTGCCCCAGCATGGTGGTTGCTGCAGTACCTTCCTTCTGTGGGCTCCTGCAGTGTGGACAGCTTCCAGTGGACACTCTCTTTTCTCTTTTTTTTTTTTTGTTTTTTTCCCTGTTTGCCGTACACCAGAATTGTCACAGCTGGTTCTAGTGGTGTTGCCATATCAGGGCTCCAAACATAGCTGCCTTTTGCAGTCCTAGGAAAAACAAGCCAACATATGTCTGCCAGGACTTGGTTCCCATTTCTGTCTCTTTGAAATGTAAAATTAAGTTTTGCTTATTTTTTGCTTAAGTAAGTGCTTCAGGATTCCTCCCGGCTCTTGTTCTCTCCCACTCCTCTATGTAAATATTCTGCTGGAACCAGATTGCTTTCTGGGGGAATGAAAAAGAGTAATGCCGAATGTTCTCAGAAAGTGGGACAGCCATACTAGCCTCTTTTCACTTTTGTTGCATTGTTCTACCATTCCACTTTCAGTAATTTCAGTGATAATTTAAGCTTGAATAGTTGGAGCTGCTTTTAAAAAGTTACTCTTGGGACAGGGAGTTTGTATTAAAACACTGTGACTGCTGGCTTTGCCTAACTCGCTTTTGGGTCTGTGAGCTTGGATATGGTGGTGGTTTCTGACCAGGTCTGTGTCTCCCCTCAAAATCCCAAGCAGTATTGATGTTGCAGCACATAGTGCCTTGCAGTAACAGAGCTGCCTTTTGGCACAGCAGTTGTGAAGATAGATGAGAAAACTGGTTGTACTGTACTTCTGCAAGGGAGTACTACGTGACTTTCTGCCTTGAAATTCGCTGGATCTCCTTGCTTGCTCGTAGCTTGAATTTTGCAATGGGTAACTTCAGGTCAGCATCTCTCCAGCTCTGTTGAGTGTGCTGTCAAAGAAGAAAGGAGAAATAAGAATGGGAGAAATATTTAGTGTAAAAATATTTAGTGTTAAAATTGAAATTTCCTTATCAGATGACCGATGGTAGTATGTCTTAACCATTTTTTAGTCTGTGTTCTCTTTATTTTGGCCTCTAGTGGACAGTACCTAATGTGAATTCTGCTCCAGTTTGTTGTACATGCATGTTGACATAACTGAACTGAATTCTGGTTAAATTAAGGAGTGGATACCTTGATCTGCAGTGAGCTGTGTATTTTTTGACCATTCATGATCCTCATTTGATTTAAACACTCCTTCTGTACATATTTTCAGTGAAAATGATTGCAATCTTGTTAATATGGCTGCATATTGGATAGTAAATTAAACAGTTTGGTATAATTGCATTTAGTGTAACAACATTCAAAAATATTTTACTTCTGAAGTTTTTGTGGTATGAGATTTTGAATATAAGCAGAGCTGACTCAATGCCAATTATTTTTGTAGAAGCAGGTTCTGTGGATGCACAACTAAAACCATGAAGGTATCACTTCAAAAAAATGCCAGGTCTGTCTGCGTTGTAGAACCAAGCAGATACGAATTGCTAAAATCACAGCTGCTCTTTTGACCTCAATTTTTTGACCCTTGTGCTTGCCTGATGTAAAAGTCCAGAGGGAAATGCAGTGTGTGCTCAGGTAATTAAAGACTGTGATATACTGCATACCCAATGGAAGAGGGAATTAAGCTTGCCCTAGCATCTGTAAATCTCGCATTTGCTAATTTAAGTGCATGATTTCTGCATTAGCTGCTCAAAAAAAGTCTCAAACCCCACAGTGGACAGTGAATTCTCTGCCTGATGTTGGCAGCTGGCTTTGTATCCTGAGACTCTGCAGGCTGCAGTGCTGCTGCCTTTAAGGGACAGCTTCTGATAGCTGGCTACAAAGAAAGGTGATGCTTCAGACTGATATGCCTACTCTGACATCCAAAGTTTCCTACTCAAATAGCTTTAAAATACATGTTCTGTTAAATTGACTCTTGAATGTACTTTAGAAGGTTCTCTACAGATTTCTTTTCTGTCAAAGTGGTATTTTTTCATCAGGACATTTGAAGACAGGTCTGTACTGCCAGAACTAGTTTTCTGTTGAAATTTATACACTTGTTTTACCCTCTCTCTATCATTTAGGTCACTAGCTAGTGTTTAGGGTACAACTCTGAATGTTGTGTTTTAAATAAGGAGAAGAACATTCCCATTGTCCTAAGCAGCCCCTCTTTGCATTAAAAGCAGATAAATCTGTCACAAGAAACCCCAGAGCGTACTTTGGATTAAAAACTTAGGGATGGTAAATTCACCTCGGAATTAAAAAGTCCTACTTGACTGGAAATTCTGACTTCATGGTGTCTATTAGACTACCTAAGCTGCCACAGAACATACCTGGATCTTATTCCTCTTATGAGTTACTTGTAATTTGTAATGGTCGTATTGTGAGCCCTCCAAATGTCAGCATCGCATTTACTTGCTTTTCTGGAGACGTTTTATGTCTTGAAGCAAAATTGGAATGTTGCTGATGTAAGTAAAAGTCCAGTGGTTTGTTCATGAAGGTTTTCCTGAGGGGTGTGATAACCTGCATTTTTCATGAATCTTCCAGAAGTATTAGTAGCAGTACCTTTTGGGTCATGAGGTGCATGGTATATTCCCTGTGTAGTTTTAGGGATGGTTTTGTCTTGTTTACATTTATATTTGGTATTCTGTGCCTTGCTACCAGGTCGTATGAAATGAGAAGAAATGCCTGTGACCTGTGTACTGCTTATGAGGCTCTGTTTTAATGAGCAGAAGTGGTTCTGTCCTGGATAGGAATGACCATAATTCCTGAAATGTGTGGTTTTGTTGCTTTGCCCACACCAAATGATTTCCTCTGATCTTTATTAATTGAGTGCTTATTCTTGTTTGATATGCAGATACGTTACAGGCTAAGATTGAGGTCTATATTAAGGTCAAATAAGTGCCTTGTATAGAGGTTATGTCAGACTTATGAGAGGAGCTTCTTACTGGTTCTGGGAGCAAGATAACTTCTTGAGAGACAGAAGTAATGCACTTAGATCTGTCATGTCAAAGTAGTAATACTGAAAAATCCATTTTAGGGACTTCTGTCTCCATTTAAGATGTTTTATATCACGGTATTGAGGAATAGACTACTTGGAAGATATTACTTCTGGAGCTCTTTTCCCTATTTGGTCTCGACTTTGGGCTCTCACACCCCATTATAAATTATTTGAGTTATCTTTGTTGTATCCTGGTATTTGAAATACACAGGAGCATACCCATAATTGCTTACTAAGTTGGAAAGTTTAATAGCCCAATGTTGGTGACAAAAAGTAAGTCAAGGGTACTGTCTCTCTTAAAAAAACCCAAGTGGTCTCCTGACATTTTACTTTCTCAGAATCTTTTGCTAATAAATTAAGTAAATGAGTAATTATGTTTGCTTGTTTTTTTCAGTTGCATTCAGTGTTTCTCCTTGTTGTCTGTTGCACTTTTGGTTTCCATCGCTCTCCTCTTGGTCCTGGCTTTAATATATGCACTCGCTCCCATGTCAAGGTACAATTTCTGCCTCAGATCTCCTCAAACTCATCTGGGAAAAGAGCATTAGTGCTGGGAGCAGTGGAGTGCCCTGCCGTGGATATAAGGTGCTATGATCATAAACTGCCACAGTAAATAAAAATTGGGTTTGTACTACTTTTATACAGCGTGAAGTAATGGCAGCAGCCAGTGCTTGGAGTGCTGGCCCAGAAACTGCTGTCTGTGCAGTGGGGAGTGCTGAACTGTTATCAAAGAGAGCAGAGATCAAGTCTGTGCCTCAGCATCTGCCTGCTGCTAATCTTCCCCTCTCTTCCACCCTTAGCTTCTTCTTTTCTTCCTTAAACGAGTAAGATCAAGCTGCATTGCAGTCTTCCGGAGAAAGCACTGTCCTCTGCTGGCAACCCCTGAGGCTCAGTGAAGAAATTTTGCATAAATACACTGATCACAGGGGCAAGTAAGGTTTGTTAGAGGACAATGTGCCAGCATACCCACCTTGTGCTAACATGGGAGGGAAACTGGACTTAGACATACAATTATGTGTCATCCTCATTGGTCATGCCAGCTTGTTCAAACCATGACATGTGAAGGGAGATCAGTGTCCTCTGATGTAACACTGTGACTTGAAAGACACACCCCCAGCAATTTCTCTTTACTTAAGATAGCAACAGTAGTGGCAGAGGGTGTGATTATTGGGCATAATTTAGAGTTTTGCAATACACTGTGCACATATTTGTGTGGTTTGAGCTTTCAGGATTCAGCCCCTTCCTTTAGGATCTTTTAAGTGGGGCCTTTACCATGAGTTGGTTAAAAGAATGGGTCAAACCCAATACCTTAGCATACAGTCAGCATGGATTTATCATCCTCTTGATCACTGCCCACTAACAGTGAGGGTGTCAGCTGTGGCTGCTGCAAGCCCAGGACAGCCCTGCATTAGTGATGGAGAAGTCCCTCTGTTAGAAGCACACTGGTGATTTGACTTTACCCAGTTTGAGATTTTTGCAGTGAAGCCTACATTGAGGACAAACTCACATCAACTAATTTTAACACTGCTGCTGCATGAGGCGCTGTCTTGAGTTACTTGGCTACTGAGGATAGCCAAGACTTGCCTCGATGCTCTAAAATAGCATCTGGACTTCAGGTCCATTTTTTTTTCCTCTCTGGCTGTATTAACATAGCAACACTACAGGCATGTGTTTTCCATACCTCCCCAACTCCCCTTAGTAGCTGCAATTGCCAGGTATCCCCGCCTGTGGTTAAATGTGGCCTGACACCATGAGCTGAGCCAAGTCTGCAGAGCTGTTAACACCTGACACATTTTTTTTACCTTGCTGCCAGCTTTGCAGTGGGCTCTGGCTGCTCTGCAGTGACAACAGAACCCTGAGCATGCCCTGGTCACTGTGCAGCATCCATGGGGATTGCTGTATGGCTCTGGTAGGGCTGAGGGGAAGGACACCGCTCTGATGGCAGCACAACTGGGAGATGTCTATGGGGAGTAGGATGAGATGGCTCCCAAATGCAGGGACAATCCTTGTAACCTGTACTGGTTATGTGGATATAGCTCTCTCAGTCTACAAAGCACGTGGAAATGTGATGTGGGCAATCCTGGCAATGTCTGGAACTACATCACTGGGTAGGATGGGGGAAATTCAGGCGAGGGAGTGGCTTTGAAACCCTCTTAGCAATGCTGCAAACTGGTAACAGTCATGCAATTCCATAACAGATGGTATCCAAAGCGTCATTTTAACTGCAAAGAGTTGTTCCTTCAGAAATATAGGCCAGCTGCTGTTTCTAAACTGTTACTGGTTTTTTTTTCCTACAGAAGTTGAAAAAAAAATGTTGAAAGCGTTAAAGCAAAAGAAAAGAAATCTGTTTGAACTACGCATAGTCTGTGTGATGTAGCTACAGCATGAATTGTTTTGGAGAAGAGGAGAAAATGCTATCTAGTCTAAGCTTCTGTAGTTTACCTGATATAAATTAAAAAGATTTGGATATATAATATAATGCAGTAATCCTATACAGTCTTGAATGCAAATGTGAGAGCCCCTTTTTCAAAAACTAGGCACTGAAGTTAACAATTACAGTTAAGGTTTTTATTCAAGTTAAACCATAAATTGTGCTTAGGGTTGATGCATCGTTGCTACTTTAAAATTTGAAAGAAAGGATGTTATTCATTTATGTTGGACTGTGATAATTACCATCTTCATCTTGTATGTTTTTTAAATGTAAGGTAAATATCTTAGACTTATGAAAACAAAGACTGTAAGAAAGTAGAATTATGAGACAATTGGAAATTGTCATGGTATAGCCCCAGACAACTACCAAGTACCATGCAGCTACTTGTTCACTCTCCCACCAGCAAAAATGAGTGTTTAAAATGATGTTCTCTCCAACCCTCCCTATTTTATTTCAGGTTTATGACTCCAACTGTTGCGACAGCATTCTTCTGGAGCTGCGGGAATATCTGCCAAAATACTTCGGTGTCTGGTCACCACCTACTGCACCAAATGGTACTGTTCTAATTTTATCTCTTAATCCAAACCTTCTGAAAATTTTTCTGGAGACTCATTTTTGGCAATTGTGAGCTCCATAGGGGTTTTTTTGGACTTGTTTTGGAACCCACTGACATTCTCTTTAATGACTGGTTCCAGTTTGCAGTCCTGTGGCTGGTTTAGGTCTTTGGAGTCTTCCTCCCAGGGAAGATGGGGTGTGGCTGTTTGTACAGCAAAGGTTTCCTGAGTATCTGTGCCTAATGCACACTGCCCCAGAGCCTCCTGCTCTGGGTGGGGTCGTGGTGGAGGAATGGGCTGGTTGCATGGTTATGTCCCGCCAGGCAATCAAAGCAAGAAGCACTTTGTGGGTTTGGAAGAAAGGAAAGATGGATACTCTGAGGCTGAGGAAGTATTCAAACTGGAATCTGCTGCTGTGGATCCTATCACTGTGCCTTACCACTCAAAAAGCACTTATTTCAGCAGGTGCTATGGTAGGGAGTTCCATTTGTCATCCTCCGTTTGAATGAAACAAAGACCTAGTGTCTTAAAATTGGTTTGTATAACATTAGGAGTGAGGAAGAAAAGGGTATTCTGGTTGGAAGATTGTCTCTTCAAGAGAAAATAGATATTGTTGTATTAGAAACTAGACTTTCTTCTGAGGAGTTTTCTAATTCACACTGGGCACATGGAGCTTCTGGAACACACAGAAACAAAGGGATGCCATGGAGTCTATTGGAATATGTGGGCACCAAACTAGATGCCATGCTCCTTTAAAATAACTCTGTCTTCTGCTTATGCTGTCACTTGATAGGCTTGTTTTCCAAAGAAGTAGTAAGACAATATCCTAAGACATGGTGTAGTATCTACAGGAAAAAATGAAAGGAAGATCGTGGTAGCACCAGCAGTTTCTTAGCTCAGATTTACCCTCACGCTTTCCTGTTTGGCACTAACTCAAATAGCTCTACAAAAGCTATCTTTTTCTTTCCCTCACAATTTAATGTGCCATGGAGTTCACTAAATATGCCCTCTCAATTGTAAATAATTTTTTTCTATTTGCAGTATGATCTTTAAGACTTGAAAATACGTGGTCTAACCAAGAGACAGCAATTCAGCACATTGCTCATTTGCTTTGGGGATTTTAAAGCACTGTGCACCATGGGGCTGAATTTTGGAAGGTCACCACCAGTCATTCAGACATAGGCAGTAGGAATAACTGTTTAAAGGAGGAAAAACTTTTGATTTTTGTTTGTTTTGCTTCTTGAAAAGGCTGTGCACTGTCATGTGTCTTCTTCATAGAAAACTGTGGCGACAGTTCAACCAAAACACTGCACTGCCAGCTCTGTTATCTGTAGTATTAATGAGCTTTGTGTAGTCTTGATGGAAATCAAAGTCGCTGAAGATGATGGAGCTTAGCAGCAGAGTGTCTGTGTCTCTCGTTCTCAAATGTAGATTGAAGATATATTTGTAGGTTTGCTGCAGTCTTGACATTGGAAGCCTGACCTTTCCCTTGGCAATCACTGCTCTGCAGGCTCTGGAATCACAGCTCAGTACAACCCAGTAGTAGTGAACCCAGTAATTTCCTATTGTCACCAAATTTTTTGCATTTACTGTCTCTTCTCACCTCCCATGTAAACCTGGGCTCTTTGCTTTTGAGAGCTATGTACTGAAAACCTTGAACTTCAGTTATTTTCTGCATTGTTGCAGAGTGATGATACAAATCTGTTGACTGCAGTGATTTCTGTAATATGCAAAAAGAGTCAGAAGGATGACACTTAGATTCTTACGATTTTTTGTTTAATAAGTGATAGCTAACAGATTTTATGAACTCCACGTTGGTTTCTCAAAGTCCTGCAAAACCTATGCTAATATCTGCCTGAATTAGACCTCTATATAACAACTTTGAAGAGTAAAAGTAGCACCTGCAGTTCAGGTGATACAGAATACCCTGCCTGGTAGGGAGAGTATTGATCCTGCTTCTCATTTGGATATTCAGTGAGCAAATATCAAGTATGTTGGCTGCCTAGGGCTCCTCAAAGTTAACTACAAGTTCTTTCAGCTTGGATATGAAGGCTAGGACTGAAATGTTTGCTTGATTTGTAAAATGACACAAGAGACCATCTGAATTGGAAAACCAGCCACACAGCTGCAAAACCTGCATTTGTATGTGGTCAGTAATGCTCTTTTTGATATGCTAATGACTTAATAAAAGTTACTCATGGATTTTATCTGGGCAATAATTTGAATTTGAATGCTAGGTTAGTACATGTTTATTGTATACAGTTTTCTAAACAAGAAAGCATTTCGATTTCCATGGCAATAGAATTTGTGGGTGTCAGTGACCATGATGTAGTCTGCATTCAGAGACAAATTTGACTCTTAAAGAATTCATATGATCTTCAGCCTTAAACTACTCAGATTCCTCCACAGGTGCTCAGCAGAAGCTATGTAATGATTTTGCTGTTAACAGAGGTTTTGGTTTTTTGACAGATACATATCTAAAACTGGAAGATGTGACTCGTAAGTTTAATAAGCCCTGCATAATGGATGTCAAAATAGGTCAGAAAAGTTACGATCCCTATGCTTCAGCAGAGAAGATACAGCAGCAGGTCAGCAAGTACCCACTGATGGAAGAGATTGGCTTTTTGGTTCTTGGAATGAGGGTAAGAACTTGTTTTATCTTCACTTTTTCAGTTTATGCTCAGGCCTCTTGTCCCACACCAGGTACAGCAGCTGGTTTTTCTAGCAAACAGCAATCCTCTTGAGTTTTACATAAATACAGCGTTACCTGAATATCTTGGTGTTGTGTGAAATCTGTTCCAAAGCATTGCTCTGCTTCAAAACAATTATTTAACTTGGCTGTGTCCATTAGGGCAAGCTATTTGCAACCTGGGCACTGTATATGTATACAAGAGAGGGGCTGGGTACTTCAAACTGAATATAGTTGCAATTAATTCTTTACCACCACAACAGATATTTAAAAATATTAATAGGATTTTTGTGTGTTTGTTTCTTTCAGGTGTACATCAGAGATTTACATAGTGAACCAGACTTTCTAATAATTTAATAATGAGCTGTATCCCCCACATTTTTCATCTTGATATTCTGTTTCTGAATAAAAATAATTTTACATAATTTTTCTATTTAGGGAACAGTAAGCAAGCTCTCACAGGTGATGCATATAGCCATGAACAGCTGCTTATGTTTTACGTTTTAGAAAGCTTTCCAGAAGGAAACTTCCCTTGATATTTACACACTCAGGGAATGGCAGTCAGGGAGGTTAGTTGGGCATGCAGACATCCCTATTAACTCTTAGTACTCTTAGAAATACTAGGTCAGTATGTGTGTGTTGGCTACTTTAAAACTTCAATGTAGAGAAAAGCTGTCCAGAACATTCATGCCTCAGTAAGAGAAATGTGTTGATGTCACTGATGGAATTCCAAAGTTTTTTCTGCACTGATAGGTACAGAAATAATTTTCTTTTTGGTGTGAGATTTTTGTTTTTCTTCTCACACACAAAGCCAGGGCTTCTCGAGCTCTGCATCAACATGCCTAAGTGGCTGGAGGCTTTGATAAACTTCCCCTTTGCTGTTCAATAGCAACAGCAGCCAGATTGCACCATTGTTCAAGATAATTCTAATATCTCTGTAATGTTTTGTGCAGAACTGCCCAGCCTCCCAGCCCATAACTCTGCCTTGAGATAAGCTGCTATATAAATTATAACGGTCATGAGTAGTAATTATGTAAGCCTATGAGCAAGAATGTGGGAGTTAAGTCAAAAAACAGCCAAACAGAGGAAGGTTAGAGGTTATAGCTTTGGATTTGGTTGATGTCATTACATAACCTTTCTTATCTCATTTGTAAAACAATGTCCCTCGTGTCCTTTGTTTCATGACAGTGCAAAAGCAGTGATTGATGGTATGCTTGTGACTATTGTTTCTAACATTGTCACGTAAGTGTGTCTTTGTCCTGTTGCAGAATCTTTTTCAATCACCTAATTCAGACTGGATGTACAATGATGGTTCTCCCAAGTAGTGCAGTTTTCCATCCAGTGTTTAACTAGATGAGGTTTGGATTTTTGCCTTTGGCGTGTTGGAAATTGTTTTTCAAAGAGAATTTTGAAAGGTTCCTCCTGCCCTCACACAGCACTTGGCAAAGTCTGCATTCACAAGGCGTGTTCTCTGCCTCTTCATTATGGGGTGTTCTCAGCTTGTCTGCTTGCTTTATTTTTGCAACATTCTGGCCATGCTATAAAAACCTCCTACACAGATGTGTACTGCCCAGAACAGCTCATGTGCTGGATGAAGATTGTTCCTGTTTGCTGGACAAAACATGATGTAACGAGGAAGTACAGGGGTTTGGTCTTATCATTCCACATTCATTTTGGTCTTTTCATTCCACAACCTATTTATGTAAGGACTTGACTAAAAACTGTATATTGACTGTCAGAGCATTTGGGGGTGCACTTCAGTCATATGAAGCACACAAAGTAGTCCAGAGGAACAAAGAAGCAAAATGGGCAGAGTAATACCTAAGTATAGTCTTGAAAATGAGGGAGCAGGGATGCATCCTTCCTGTGCTGAATTTTCAAGGCAGCAGCAAGCAGGGATGTGTGTATTTTCATCACCTGTGGTCTAGCAACAATAAATTAAGTTTTAAAAAAGTAAAAATTAGGGAATGAGATGTTTAAATAAATGGATTTGGATAACTGGGCGTGCTCTCAGCAGCAGTGGTAATGTGAGAGCGTTACTATAAGGCAGAAAAAATCAAATAAGAGAAAGCTTTTTAACAAAGATTTTCCCCTTTTTATTTTTTTCTTCAAATCCTTGCTTTACTCTCTTTTTGAAAAAGGGAAAATAAGGCTTGTTGAAACTCTTTAAGTCTTTCACCGTGGCAGGATGAAGGGCCTGCAGAGAAACCTGGATTACTTGAGCATGAAGGAAACATGTATTTATTTTGGGACAGCAGTGGGGTACAGGCAGAAGGTGCCCAGGGATGGGTGTGGGTCTGTCCTGGCCCCAGGAGGGTCCCTGCAGAGCTGGGGGTGGCTGCTGGTGTTGGATGTGCTGAGATGAGTTGGGGTATCACCTGCTTACCCCCACCTTCTGCTTGTGGCTCCAGCTTCAGCAGCAGCTGAGTGCTGACCTTCAGATGCTCTCAGGAGTGCAGGGGTGCCTTGTTGTAAACAGAAACTCCTGTGTGATGTCTAAACACTGCTCACCCCTACCTGTATGCACCTGGTATTTACAGAAAAAATCTGGGGGGTGGAAAGCTCGGCGCTTGGCCCTGTGAAGTGTGGATATATCAGAAGCAGAGCATCTCCAATCTGCACATCCTTGCTTAGGACAGCAGATCCCAAAGTGCCCTTGGTGGGGCATGCAGGGCTGGGCAGCGGGAGCTGTGCAGGAGGCTGCTTCCCAGGCACCATGGGGATGTCAGTGCCACACAGCTCCATGCTCTGCCTGTTGCCAAGTCAATCCTCCCTCTCCAGGTGCTCTGTAGCCTGCCCAGAATAGGTCGGGGTTGTTTTTCAGCGATGTGGATTAGCAGATATTTTTTGCAGATGTGAAAGAGCTCTGCAAGTTACTGAATAGGGATTTTTATTTGTGCCAGCAGTATCTCCTCCAAATAGTTCTTAACATATTTAAATTTTACTTTCTGGAGGTCAGGGAGTTGCCACAGTAAGCATTTGAACAGTGTGTACATTTTTCTGCCATACCATGGATGTTGGTACTCAATTACCATAATTAACATTACATAACTTTTGATTTCTGTTTGCCTTCAGTTTAATGTCCTAAAGCTGAAGATGCAAGGTTTCCAAACTCTCTGTCTTTGCTGAGACCTTGCAAGGGTTGTGCTTTTTTAAAGACTCCAACTTCTTATTTTAATTCAAGGTTTCCATCAGTCCAGGAATATCAGATGAAGGAACTGTAAGTGAAAAAAGGGCACAAAAAAGAAGGAACTGTAGTTGAAAAAATGCTCAAAAAGCTGTTTTGGTATGTGAACAGCAATGACTGAACGTCTCACAGGGAGACAAAAGCCAAGTGCTTTTTATAACATCTAAAGATAATTTCCCTCAACAGTTATTAGTGTGGATTTTTTGATGTGCTGCCCATACAGAGTCACTGCTCCTGCTCATTGTAAACTGCACCTGTTAGCTTGCTGGATTCCAGACTATTTGTGCAGGAAGCTAACTGAGTGGGAGCCACTTGTAGGCACAAGGAGAAGCCTTTGCAGCCAGAACAGCTCTGATCTTGCATGGTAAGAATATATAAAAATGACTGATGAAGCAGGAGGTTTCTTGAAGGCAGAGTTTTGCAGCTCATAGAAAGTTCTCTTTGTCTTGCACTCTTCAGGAAACCTACCAGTGGATACAGAGCAAACACATAAACAAGCTGTGGCAGGTGGACAAGAAAGGAGATTTTCCTGTGTAATAATTTCTTGGCTGCTGTTAAGGTTACAGATCTGACTTGACTTGTCATTTGTTCTGACAGAAATGGGCTAGTAGAGACAGCTGCAACAACAGGGATACAGAAAAAGCTTGGTTCAAAGGGAAAGTGTCGTTTTGGGAAGGGTTAATAGCAGATGATTGGTGGTGACCATGTGAATAAAAGCACAGTAGAGCAAGAGGTCTGTCAAATAGGAAGTTGATTTTAGCCTCCTGCTCCTCTAGCACAGCCACCCACCCCTGTGTTTGGGTGGAATGAGGGCTGGTGAGAGAGATTGTTTCTGTGTGAGCTTGGCTTTCAGCTCCTTTGCTTTCAGAATGGAGTGTAATGTGTTTGTATTTGAGTGAGGTTTTCCAGGAATGTTCAACTAGTCTCTTCCTGCACTTGCACAGAGTCTCAAGGTAGTGGTAAGAGACAGTTTCTGTGATTCTGCACATCTCTTGTCCTTTAATGCCACTGGCTGCAGCCAGGGTCCTTCTGAGTGCACAAGGCACTTAAACACACACATTGCAATCATGCTGTGGGTCTGGGGCTTGGTGCTTTGTCACTGACAGTTTTCTGTAGTTAGAAATGTGATGTTAATGCAGCATGCACATCTGCCTCGGTGTTTGTAAGCTATACAGAAAGAAAGACATTTGGGGAATGGTTTTGTTCAAATTACGAGAAGAGGTGGGGTGGCTTCTTGGGAAACCCAGTTCAGAAGCACGGGGTCTGATATGCTGCTCCAGCGTTTCTTTGGAAAACAAAATGAGCTTGCAGATCTTAATCAGCATGTTTGAGCTAGTGCCCATGTCACAAAAACTGCAGCTTCTACAGGAAGAGATAAGGTTTTGGTAAACAAGATGGTTCTGTCAGTACTGCTGCAGTGCTGATGTCTGCAGAAAGCTGCCCCTGGGCCAACTACATGAGAATGCTTAATATCATTAAAATGAAGGCACAGCTGGTGAAAACATAGTTGTACTCATCAGACTCTTGGTTTTCTTTCTAAGCAATATTATTCTTTATTTAACTGCCTTTGACTTCTAGCTCTTTAAAAAGTTTTGAGACTTTTGGTATGTTTCTGAAGGTTACTTTGGTACCTGAAGTGTTTATGTAAGCAACCTTTGGGTTTATTTCTCATATACTGTACTTCTTTCATGTGCTTTGGAAAAAAAAATCAGCAAAAAGCGAGTGCAGAAAAATTATTGTTCTTGTGAAATCAAAATCACAATTGTCAGATGCGGTTTTAGAATAACTCATCTCTAGCATGGCCTTCATTTCTTAGACATGGAGGCCTCAGTTTCTCCAACTATCATAAGTGTTTGAAGTGCCTCTGCTACTGAGTGAGTTCAAACATTTAGACTTACAGCTCTTGATTTTTTTAGAATGATGAGAACTGTTTACTGCCCCTTCAGTTCATGGTTGGTGATGTAAAATCAGTTTCTACACACTATGATTTAAGTTTCTCAAGAACTGAGTATAATTACTTCTATCTTTTTGTCAAAATAAAAGCTATTTGAGACTCTTCTTCCCAGCTGCTTTGCAAAACAGGAAGTGGGGATGTGTATAATCATGCTGGATTTATTGTTGTTTGGGTGGGGGAGAGACATTTCAGGGTGATGGGCTGTAATGAAAACAGGGAGTTCTATTCTCTTTATTTAATGCTCCTTTTTATTGCAGCTGTTTCACTGTTGTGGACTTTATTGGTTGGCTTCAGCAAGAATAAGGTCCTGGAGGAGGGATGAGGAGCAGGCACCCCCTGAGTCTCTGTCAGTGGGATTTTCTCTTTTTACAGCAGTGAAGGGAGGGCAGGGCTGTGGATGGGGTGGATGCCATGGGGATGGGTGGTCTGAACAAGTGCCAAGCACCAAGTTCCTGCCAGAGACAATTGCCTGCTTGGTAACACCATTATTTCTGCAAATAAAAATTGCCTACACTCTCATAAACAAATTAGACTTGGGCCTCCCTGCCTCGCACATTTCTGCTATGGAAATATTTTGGTGTGAGAGAAAATACATCTATATGTGAAGCAGTTTTGAATTAAGTACTTAAGCTTGTACAATTCCTGATATGGACAAAACTGTACCCGTGTGAGTTGCCTCCCTTTCCAGATGAGAGCTGAAGTGCTGCTGTTGATGCTGGAACCAGCTTTTTCTTGGCTGCTGCTGTTTATTTAGTGCAGCTTCGTTTGTGCTGATGGGTCTTATGGAGCTGGGCCTTGGTGGTCACACACAGTAATTCTTACTGGTTTGCTCTTGTGCTAAATAGTTTTATAGTTTGAAGAACTCAAAAGAATTGCAATGAAATTTTTGCTTTGTTGTCTTACTGATTTAGCATCTGCAGTAACAGAGATAAGAGTCTGATAGTTTCAGATCTCAGGTGTGATTTGCAAGGCCTTATAAGAGGATTCCTTGTAATGGGTGAATTGTTTTTTGCCATCACCAGGATGTCTCTAGCAAAGGAAAGCTGTAGCTTGGAACCCAAGGGCTGAAGGGAGAGTTTTGGAGATCACTACAGTGCAGTGCTGGGCACAGCAAGAAATGTGAGGGCCAAATGTTTAGTGGCCTGTCTGTGAGGGGTCTCTTGCTCTGCAGAAATACTGGTGGTTCAAAATACACAGAGAAACCCCCTCCTTGCCTCTTTCAGGTGTACCACGTGTCTTCAGACAGCTATGAGACACAAAACCAGCACTATGGAAGGAGCTTGACCAAGGAAACAGTAAAGGATGGTAAGTAAGGGCATTGGAGTGTCAGAATTGGGTGCACTTGCTGTTTTTCATTTAAACACTTAATTATAGAACTGTATGGAAAAAAGTGGTCTGGGTGTTCCTGTTTTAAAAGTCCTTTTTTTTTGAACTCAGGTCAGATGGGTCTTTGGCTGTTCCCTGTAGTATTTCAGCTGCCTGTCAATCTGAAATTAAGTGTGCAGTTGGCTGTAACAGTGCAGACTATAGGAATTTCCTCCTCACATCTCTTACTAATAAGGGGGAGAGAATTCTAAAATTCAACTTCTTTGCAGCTTTGAAGCAATAATGAAATAGAAATATTTTTACAGTATTACATATTTTTATTACAAATACTTTCTTTTGTTTCTAGTTATCTTCTGTGAATATCTAAGTGTATTTTCTATTAGAAAGCTACTACCAAAGCATTTTTCAATTCAAAGGACTTTATCAGTTGCTCAACCCACATGTTGCTCTACATAACAATGCTGCCATCATGGGGCTGTTTGGTGATAATTATTGCAAATTCGTTATTAGCTGACACTTGCTCATCTGTCTGCCAGCAAGGGACAGAAGGTACACACACTCATAATAACAAGCTGCTTGAGCCTGTCTAAGCATGGAGAATTTAATAAGTCTCTGCTCAAAACTGTCCAGACACTTGTTAAACTGACTGGGAGCAGGAAACATGTTCATTTACTGTGTGCTTGATTCATTTCCTTTTACTTACAACCCAAGCTGTAGTATTCCACAGCAGGTGACATGACTGAAGGTCTCAGAGTTCTTAGGTTCACTTTGGGTTTAGTTAGTAATTGCCTGAACTACCTGAATGGTGTCTGTTCCTTCAAATAAGAACTATTCTCATCCCAAAAGAAATAAAAATAGTTTTGTTTTCCGTTCAGAAGTGAAAATAACCCCAATACGTGTGTATTCCTTGCAGGCATCTCGAAGTTTTTCCACAGTGGGTACTGCTTGAGAAAAGATGTGGTGGCTGCCAGCATTCAGAAGGTTGAAAAGATCTTGGAGTGGTTTGAGGGCCAGACACAACTCAACTTCTACGCAAGCTCGTTGCTGTTTGTCTATGAAGGTTCATGTCAAGCGACAACTGTGAGGTTGAGCGATGTCACCTTGGCAGAGAAGAGAAGAGTGCCCAAAGGCCTGTTATCAGGTGGAGATGTATTGGAGTATAATAATAATATTAATGTAATAAATTCTACAGAGAATGGGAAAATCGAGGCCTCTGTAAGCAA
Organism: Brachypodius melanocephalos; assembly: GCA_013398615.1. Taxonomy (NCBI): domain Eukaryota; kingdom Metazoa; phylum Chordata; class Aves; order Passeriformes; family Pycnonotidae; genus Brachypodius; species Brachypodius melanocephalos. The sequence goes on along the minus strand of VZSR01003794.1, from coordinate 429,719 downwards.
AGGCTTGTCTAAATTTTATGCACTTCACAAAAAGGCGTGCTCGAAGAGGCACCACGGCCAGCTCTCGCTAAAAGTTGAAAACTCAGAGCAAGATAACGTGTGGAAAACCAGCACATGCATTACGCAGGAGCACCTGAATGGAAATGTTCTACCCCAACTGGAAAAAGTTTTCTATCATGTGCCAGCAGAGACCAAGGAAAGTGCAAATGTCGAAGTCCGAATGATTGATTTTGCTCATGTGTTTCCTAGCAACACAAAGGATGAGGGCTATATTTATGGTCTGAAGAATCTAATCACAGTACTGCAAAATATTTTGGATAACTAAATTCTTTGCTATGTTTTTTATCGGGGGCCAATGATAAAGAGCAACAACATGAAGAATTTCTGCACTTGTAGTTCTGTATAACTGGGTTTGTATTGTTCTATATTTTATTTGTCTTTGTACTTTTGGTAGAAGGGTTGAACTTTTTATAATTTCACTCAGGAAAAATATTGATAGTTAATTAGGAAGTGTGAAAGGATGAAGATACTTGAGATAAAACAGGATAGGTAAATTAACAGAATGAAATTTATGTGGTTGGCTTAAGTCCAAGGACCACCAGAAGCAAGGATTATGTTAGTTCCTCTAATGACTTTAGCATAGATAACATTTTTGCCCATTTAGCCTTGACACTGAGCCACATCTCCATTAAGAGGTGTTTAAAAAATAGACTGAAAGTTGTGAGGTGCAGGATTGATGTCCTCAGTACTGCCCTTGTGTTTACTGTATTTGAATAACTGGAGTAACTCTGCTTGGAGAGAAATCCCATTCTGAGTCAGCAGTCTCACCTGAAGCCAGTGCATCCCAAAGTGCTTTTTTCCATGTCATGGGACAATATTGTTGTTCTTTCAGTCCTTCCCCCTTTGTGGATGTCTGTAGCTGATGTTCACCACAGATGAGCTACCATATAATTTGTGTTGGGTGCTAAGAAAATGCTGGAGTACAATACCAGAACAGGCTTAAACTGCACAACTTCTAGAGAAACTGTTCCTAAGAATGAGTGAAAGAAGGCAAATGCAAGATGTTCCAGGAACTAATTTGGTTTAGGAGATTGTCAGTCTGTTAATGGAGTGTCTGATGCTGTGATTAAGGAAAATGTCTCACCTCTGTTGTTCTCATGGCCCTTCTCCAACAACACTGCTTTAAAAAGCAAACTAAGAGAATGGGGAAACGAGTGTTTTGGGTGAGTGTACAGAGCTCTGCTGGCTGTAAGCCGCTTGCATTTTTGCAGTGAGCATTTGATGCTTCCACTGCTGGGGAGCACTGACTGGAACCAGAAGTGATGCAGGCGGAGGAGCCTCCTGTGAGATCGTTCAGCCTTGGAGCCACGAGCCGTGCCACCGTTTGTGCCACTGGAGCTGTGGCTCTCCCATCCTGGGCTGCAGACACTGCAGGTGTCTTTAAAGACACACAGGCAAGCTGTGTAATTTGAAAGCTGTCCCGTTTCCTTCCTTTTCGCAAGAAAAATTCGACTTTTTGTATGGAATACTTGAGATCAGGATGGTGTACCCAAAGCAGTTTTGGTGTGTCTCTTCTGTATGCTGTGTACGTGGCTGTGCTGCCATGGATATCACAGTGAACTGTATGAAAAGTGGGAATGGAGGAGTCTTGCCGTCCCTAGAGCAAGATTTTAATGCTTAAAGCATTTCCAGGACGAAAATGTTTTAGAATTAATTTGGTCATTGGAAACACGCATCTTTTTCATGTGGACTTAGTGACCCTGTGGCCTTGCTGCTCTCTCTGTGTGATGTTCTGCACTATGCACTCAGCTGTGTACACATCTTGACAAGTTCTTCATTGGACATCTGTTTTCTACATGACAAAGAGATTCATACTTTTTCAAGCAAATACGCTGTTTTAAATAAAGCTGAATTTTTAGCTCTGTTTGAGAGCTTGGGTTAATAGGGAGAAACAGGGTATTGCTGTGTGTAGAATTCCATGGTTTAAACTTTAGAGCTCATATTGGCCAATACATTCAAGACTGAAACCAATCTTTTAGTAACATGATGTTTCCAAAATATGGGAAAAGGGGGCTTGCAGGAAAGGTGAGACCAGTGTGTTGAAAATTTTATGGGAAATACAGTGAAGTCTGAGGAGGAAAGTACCAGGAAGAGAGGGACTTTTTTTCCTACTTGGTATTTCTCTTGCACCTTATAGTTAATATATTCCCAACTCTCTGTGAATTAATTTAAGCCATATTCTAGAAAGAGTTTGTGGTTTTGTTTGCTTTGTCACTGGTTTCTCTGTTATGATTTTGTTGTTCTAGCCCGTAAATAGTCAACATTAGAGTAGTCCAGACTGGTAGTGGCCTTGTATCATAAAGTTACAAGGTTTTATAGGAAAATATGGACAAAAACATTTCAACGTCATCATTTTTTGTCCTCTGTAATTCATCTCTTCTGGATTTTAATCCATTTTGTACCAGAGAAATGAGGCATTTTCCTCAAGTCAGTTATTGGAAAATGATAAGTATGCACTTAGTACCATGCACTCTCCTGTCTCTGCTTTAAGATACATGTCCTCGGTGTTTGAATGCTCTTTAAGTATTGATTGTTTTGTTGGCTATGGCAGTATTTGTAACATGCCTGGAATATTGTCAACCTGTCAGAATATTTTGAATAAAAAAAAAAAAAATTATCATGGTTTTTGTACCAGTAGTTATTATGAATGTATTTCTGATAATTTAAAATGTAGCTTGAGAAATAACAGTATTTTTCATTGGAAATGGTGTAAATAAAGCTTGCTTTGGAGATATTTGGGCACAGTACCAGCTGTGAGTTGAAGCCTGCAGAGGCCTTACATTCTCACTGTTCTCGCAGATTTTACACACGGTGTGTCTCGTGTCTGAACCAATGATTTTCAGTTACAATTGGAAATGTATTCACAGAAATCGTCAAGCAGAACACGTAATTAATCAGAAGATGAGGGAGACAATGGGTCACTGAACTGATGATGGATGTCCCTCCCTCTCAGCAATGCCCCTTTTTGGACAAAGGATACAGGACAGGCAACCATTGCATGGAAATCTTTCCAGGAATGGTTTCAAGGTTTGTAGGTGTTTCTATCCCATCAAACAGTGGGGTGCTGCCCCAGACTGGTGTGGTGTAGCTGGGTGCTCAGCCTGCTGAGAAAACTGATGATCTTAAGCAATAAGAGTTGGGTTTAGCAGAGCTGGCTCTCAAAAAGGAAGAACTCGCCCAGCATTGTAACTCATGGACTCTCAGAATGGAGGCTTCTGAAGCCTTTCTGCCTAGATGAGAACTGGGCTTAGGCTTACCTAAGGAGAACTTGAGTTGTATAAAGTTTTATGGAAAGAATTTACAAACGTATTTTTTGAATATGGGTGGAATTTGTTGCATAAATTGCATTGGAAGTTACTACATAATATTATATTACCACTATGAAACACTTAAAACAATTCAATTGATTTGTTTTATGAACTGAACTGGAGACTTTACTTGTACTTGTGATTCTGATGAAACTTGTACTGTTTTTTTTTTCTACTGTAATCCATAACCAGAGCCTTCTTTTCCATAATCTCACAGTTTCATGGAGAACTTTTAAAAGTACTGAGTAGATTAGAAAATCACCACTTCCCATTGATTTGATTAACAAGAGTGTGTATGTTCTTAAAATATTTCAGTGTAATATTGTAAGTAATGTTAACATGCTACAAATCCCAAACCCCAGTGAAATTTCCTCACCTGCAGAGAGCTCCTGATCCGAGTCTGGATTGTGCAGAGTTTAAATTGGATCTTCTCAGGTGTGACAGCAGCAGTGGTGAAGGAATGGTGTCACCTGCACTGGCCATGGCAGGTGTGCAGGGGTGTTTACATTATGAACATAAAATCATTGGAGTGACTTGCTCACCTCATGATGGGAAGCACAATCAAATGTAGGAAGACACTGGAAGAGTGGAGACTCACAGGTATTGTTGCTGTTTAAAGCTGAGATTAATTGCTCATCCTGATTTCTTTAGGGGTTTTTTCCCTCCTGAGTGCCCTTGCCACAGCTGGCATCATGATGGAAACTTGTATTCCCTAAAAAGCTTGCACCCCATAACTCCCATTGAAGTGCCACTATTGAAAAAACACCATAAACTGCCTGAAATCCTGTGGGAATACCCTGAAAGAGCAGGAGTGGCTGCTGGTGGACACAATAATTTGATGGGAGAATGGATTTTAGGCTTTGTGTGAGTTCTTACCCATCGAAGGGGACATTCTGGGGGCAAGGTGAGTGACAGCTGAACTCTGTGGAGTTTTCCTTCCCTCACTGCAGTTCAGGTGCAGGTTTGGGTTTAAGGAGGTGGCTCAGCAGGGAGCAGTGAGAGTTCCTAAGGAGCACAGAGCATGGCTATGGGTAAGATCCAAAGGCTGCAGCTCTTGAGGTGTCCCACAGAGAGGATGTGTTGTGCTTTTTCACTGGGTTCACACAGGGAAGTGCATTCATCACCGTAGCCAGGGGCCAAATCGTGTCTGGTTTTCATGTTCACAGCAACCTGTAAATGAAAGCTGCAGCAGAAAATTGTCATCCAAAAGGAAAATATGTTTGAAAGGGGGAAATAAGCAAACTAAGGGTTGTACCACAGAAAACACGTTTCAATCTCTCTCTCTTACTCTGGTCTTATTTAATGGAGGTGGGCCTTGTGGATTTGGAGTTTAATTTGTTGTGTGACATTGAGTAGTAAAGTCAGAACAGAGGCACCTCAAAACACCTTACTTTGAATTACGTACATTGGTTCAATTATTTTATTTCATAGGTCACTTTTTAAAAAAGAAAGAAACTTCCAAATACAATGTTGTGTTGCACCTGACTAAATGAAACTGCAGTGCACAAAGGCACTTTAATCCTCTGGGAACTGTACTGGAACATAGATGAAACCGTGTGAAATTGCAGCTGATGCTGTGTTGTTAATAGTTTCTGAGATTGAAAGTTCTACATTCATTATGGTTGATGAATGAATGTGTCTAGTCTAGTCCCAGTTTCTTTGATCCAAGTGTCTAAAGCTGCCCCTCAGTCTCCTCTGATCTGTATGTGTTTGTAATTTCATTCGCTATTTTCTGACATTCCTGGGCCACAGGGAATATTGTTAATATTACCCATGTTTATTTTATAGAACATTGTACTGTGCTGTCTACCAACTTTTGTAACTTAATTATGAGTGATGTTTAGGGTCATTCTAATAGCTGTATATTTGGCAAATTATTAAAATTTTCTGTAAGTGACTTGCAAGTATAGTTGGTTTCTTTTAAACACAAGAAGATTGTCGAGAAAAAGTTTAAACTCCTCAAACACACCAGAGGGATCTTAATCACAGAATGAAACTTTGAAAATTTCTAGTTTTCCCTATATACCAAAAGCAGTAATCTTTACAATAATTTGTGCATGCACTTGATTTAATGAGATGGAAGGGCATTCTGAATTTCTCCTAATACAAACACTGGAAATGTGACATGAAATAAGTGGCAGGTTTGGGGCAAAGAATGTCTTTTACACAAAGTTCAGTGAAACTCGAGAGTTTGTTCCTATTGGGGACTGTAAAAGTTTGTGTGCTGGAAAAGGGAATAAAAATTGATGTTAGATAAAGCTAGAACTTCTTATTTTTTATTAGGATTAGTAAATTCTTAATGGAGACATAAAAAAGAAGAAATCAGCAGTTCTTTGGAAGGGAGTGCTGCAGTTTTAAGAAGTGTTGTAGTAAGTTCTTTACTCTTGTGGGGTCTCTACAGCAGAACAGGTTTTTCATAAAGCACAGAGCAGATTTTCTGACAGTGACTGTGGGAAATTTCACTAGGAAATGTAACCAGAGGGTCTGAGTACTCTGGGAGCTGGAGTTTCTCATATTCTTTCAAGAATAAAGCTTCTGGCTCTTGACTCTCCTCATGTTCATTAGGCAGCTTTTGTGTGCTGTTGAATCAGAGAAGAGCAAGAAAGGTCGGTGGGGAAAACCTGTGAAGACTGCAAAAGAAAATAAAACTGGTAAAAGCAGAAAAACAGTGCAGAGGGGGGGGAACTGGGTGCTGTTTCTGAGCTGAGGTGGTCAGGCTGGACAGTGAGGAACAGCTGAGAAAGGGGCAGGGTTAGTGAAGGGGCTGGGGATGCTGGTGTGGAAATCCCTCTGCAAAGTCCCTGCCAGAGGGTGTGCAGGGGTGACAGTGACTGGAAAAATAACCCAGCCCAAGAGGGAGGATTGAAAGCAAGTATTTGGAGCTCTGAGCAAGTGAGAAAATTTTTTTTTTCCTACCCCTTGGGCAATTATTTTTCATTTCCAGATTTCCATGAATAGCCTGAGAGATGTGACTGTGTTGGAGCTGTCAAGGCACCTGGGGCTGATTAGCAGAAAAGTGCAGCTCTGTGTCTGCCCTTGTGGGCTTCACCCCCTTAATTGGAGCCAGTTTGTGTGGCAGTGTGTTAAGGAGAGGCTGTGCACAGCATCCTTTGGTGAGTTTGCTTTTTCTTGTTGTCCTGCCTTTTTAAATCCACGTGGAAATGTAGGCAGCAGTCTGTAAGATGAAACTGTTTTAAGATTTGTGACTTGAATTTCTCAGTGAGGTTATATCTTCACTGTCTGCATCACGTTGCTTTTCATTTCAGTGGTGGGCACTTGGCTTTTCATAATGAAAAGGATGAAAGTCACTGGTGTTGCTCTGCAGTCCTGTAGAAAGTTCTCTGAATGCTTCACAAGCATCACCACAAACACTGCTGAATGTTAATCCACATGATACAGATGATACTTTAATTATTTCTAAAGAATGTGTGTGTTGTTCACTTAAATACATCATGACCTTAGCACGAAACATATTTTTCGTGAGAGCCCCTTTTAGAGAAGAGCAAATGCAGCGTTTTAACAACAGCTGACCCTGCTGTCCTGGGAGTTGGGTCCAAAACCATCCTGTGCCTGCAGCCTGCTCTGTGTGCTGCACTGTTGAACGCTGCTTTTTCCTCACAGTATTCTTGCATGCCTCTGCAGCTCCTGTTGAGTTACTGGGTGAGCCATTGCCATCCTCTGATGGTCCAAATTCAGGGAAATGTTTTTGTGGCAGCAAGAGGATATATGCTTTCCTTTACTTGCTGTAGAAATGCTGCTCCTGAGCCTGATTTGATGGTCTTTGGGGTCCCTGTGTCTGGAGAAAGAAGTGATTGGGATGAACTCTGGGCAATATGTGGGGTTTGGGTGGGGTTTTTTGAGCACAGGCTGTTTCCATATGTAAGTGCTTTTAAGCAAATGTAGTCACTGACAGCTTGTGCAAGGTTTAAGGAGAAGCAGGCAATGTCCTGGAGACATCTGTGGCACAGGAGAGTCTGGCCTTACAACGCCCCTAGAGCTCTACCTAGTGTCCATTTATTGTAATAATACTAACTTTCCATCATTTCATTGATAGCAAGTAAGAATTCAGTATTTGAAAAAAAAAATTTAAAAACTTTAAAACATCTAGAAGTCTTGAGGGACTCCCTAAAAGATTTTTGGTTCAGAGAATGTGAAACCTCAGACTGGCACATGTTAGACACAGAATGCTGGAAAAGGTTAGTAAGATTTCAGCAGCAGAATTTGGGGTTGCTTCATTGCTCAAGTGGCCTCAAGGTGTACTTAGACCAAGAGTTCACCAGACAGCTTCCCAAGGTTATCTAGGTAAGTGCAAACTGAAAACTGTTAATCAGACCGAGACAGTGAGGAATATATTTATCAGAAGCTCCTGCCTTATTTCATTAAAGCTTTTCCCAACCTGCCATGCTGGTAGAGCAGATACTGATTTCCTTAACAAAGCCAGTTGAATTGGTATTCTAACTCTTTCCATGTGAGCCACTGTTCATATTCACTGTTCCTCTTGGTAATAATATGGGATCCTGTTTGTACATAAAGCACAGAGAGATGAATCATTCCAAATTTATGGAGTGGCTCTTCAGTGAGAGAAGCAAAAGCAGTGTTCCTTCTAACCGGTGTTCATTACAAATCTTTGTGCTTGCTCAGTCTTGTCCTTGCTGATGAAAGCTGAGACCCTCCTGCCCAACCAGCCTGTCAGTGTCCCACCCGGGGGACTCCCCCCCTGAGCGTGTTAGAGTGACAGATTTAGGGACAAACAGCACAAGGGAGACCCATCCTGAGTCTCCATACTTATATTTGACTCAGTTACCCGCTGCTGGGGAATGCCAGCACCCCTGAAGGACTCACAAAAACATTAGACAGATTAAAGCTCTTTCTAATACACTGGTAATAAAATAATGTTGAATCTAGGAAAAATCCTACTAGGTTCAAAATTGTAGCAGGCAGAAGCCTGGTGCCAGGCACAGGGCTGTAGACACAAACAGTGGGCATTTTCCATGGGAAAGTAAACTCAGCTTGTAGGAGGTGATTGGCACTCCCAGGGCAGCCAGGGTCCCAAATTGTGGCAGCTTGCATCTGTGAGGTATCCACAGCATCTTTGAGCTTGTTTTAAGTTGGAACAATTTCTTCATTGGTGAGCTGTAACACTGAAGGTCAGCTCTCTGCCATCCACAATGAGGATATCTCAGGATGGGAAAGTTTGGCCTTTCCACACGGCAGCAGAGCATCCCAGCCGATGGGAGAGCGTGTGGTGTGGGAGGTTTCTAGTCACAGTTTCCAGATAAGACTTTTCTGAGCAGCCAGAAATCAAAACGAGTTGTGTCATGAGGTTTTTTTTTTTACTTTAGTTCTCTCCTGGCCCCTGTTAGAAATGAACATGAGTCTTGTGCCCTGCTGCTTTTGTCTGTCCCTCACACAGGAGCTCACCTCCTCTGTCCCTTGCTCAGCCTCTTGTCCCTTCATCCTCACAGCACAGCCAGCAAACTCCACACCAGCTCACTCTTTTATCCCCATCATTAGCTGTCAGGGCAAGGCTGTTCCCACTGCTCAGTAATTAACACAATTAACACAGCTGCAATATATCAGGAGCAAGCTGTCCTTTAGCTCTATCTCTAGCCACAATTACCTGCCAGCAACTGGGCTGTGATGCCCCAGCTGGCAGCTTTTCAATGCTGGGTCTTGCTCTACATCCCTAAAAACAGAGGGGTCTCAGTAATTTATACAAGCCACGTGTTCCTGAAGAAGATTCAGGTAAGATTTGCATTCTTGAGAGAAATACCTTGCTCTGTCAGGAATTGCCTGTTCCTTTTTCTAGGTCACTTGCCTTTCTGGAGCATGTCCTGTCTTGACTGCAGTGAGTGTTCTTCAGGCTTCAGACAGAATTCTGAGCCAAATGCAAGTGAGGAAAATGTCCCCCACCTTGTTTTTCTGTCCTGCTGACAGCTGGGTATTGCCTGTCATCACTCCTGCTTGCTTAACACCAGGAATGAAGACCACCAATGTTGTTTCATAACTAAGTCAAAAAGAGTCTGGATTAAGGCTTTTATAAAACAGTTTAAAATGTAACGCTTTTCCAAAGATGTGACGTGATTGTTATCTTGTAGTTGTTCTAGCTCTACCCAAAAAAACCCCTATTTGAGTAGATTGAAAAGACTTTTACTGGTAACCAAAATACTGGGAAGGGTGTTTGTATGTGCCACCATGGCCTGAAAGAATCCCCTCCCAACTGCCTGAAGTAAAAGTAACCCCAGCAAACAGTGTGTGGAAGATTTATTTTCTTATTGCTGCTCAGGCGTCAGGACTTTTTTAGGTGTCAGGTTTTTTAGCACTGCTCCCCTGCAGTGGTAAAAGTCAGGGATCCATCCCTGTTCCCCCTTCAAGAAAGGACTGTCAGCCTCAAGTAGCAGCAGACCAAACATGCTTTCATCTGTTTTTTTCATTCACTTTTCCTTGTCCAGATGGTCTCCTTGTTCTTCCTCCAGAGAGGTGTGGTACCATTTCATCAGTAAAATCAGACCAGCTCTCCAGTCAAGGCACAGACTTTGCCCTCAGGGTAAGAGGCACTGATCCTTTCAAGATTTTTCTCTGCTCTAAGTGCAGTTCTTGTTGCTCCTGTCACCTCTGCATTATCTGTGGGCTTCTAAAATGCTTGTGTAGGTCTTGCTCTTCCCCTCTCTACCAGCAGATAGCTCTGTTCTCTCTTTCTTGGGACAGAAGTAACTCTTATCGACAGGGGAAATGCAGAAGCCCAAATACAATTTACAAAACAAACAAAAAAAAATTGGATATTTTATATGAAAATGTAAGATTGAATGGGAAGAGACAGAAGAAGAGGAGAGCAAACAGGCAGTGGCTTTTCTTCTGGTTTTTGATAGCTCTCCCAGATCCATATAAACACAGGCACTGGAAAGTGCCACTGTCCCTTTATTTTTATTCTGGGAAAAAGGGTGCATTCAATGGGAGAAATGGAGGAAAATGGGACATTGGTGTCATGGGGTCAGTGACAATTGGTAACAATAAGTTTGATGCTTTGGAACTAAGGATTTTATTGTACATCTACTTCAAATCATGGGATCTCAGAGGTGATCCACTGTACCTGGGACTGTCAGATCAGTGTAGAGCCCTTTGTAGGTCAGTGTGCCATCAATGCCACCAGTGTGGTGCTGTCCTCACTGTAACAGAGCCCTTGCCCAGGGACTTTGGCAGCTTTTCTATGGAGATTTCACAGTTCTGATGGAATCACAGAGTCAGTGAAGCCCTGCCTAAGCTGTCTGAGCAGCCTGCTGCTGAACCCACTCACAGATCAGCTGGTGAGCAATGGCCTGTTTGGGAGGGAACCAGGGTAAAAAACTACCATCATCTTGCTTTGAAGAGCTGGGCTCCCTCTTAAGACCCTCCACAACTTCTTCCAGGCCAAACCAACGGGCTTCCTCCAGTTCCAGGGTGTCCATACTGATCTGGAAAGAATTCAGAGGGCACCAGTTCCTTAAATCAGCTTTGAATGTGGGCAGTGCTGCTGTGACAGGTACAAGAATTACAAAAGGCCTCATAAAATCAGGCATGCTCTGCTAAATTGCTGCTGTTAGCCTGTCAATTCTTCTCTAAGTAATTTGCAAGTTCCCAGGTGAAAACAATCTTGGTATGAAAACTTGTTAGCATAACAACCTATTCCTGAGTTGAAAAACAACTGCACATGCAATAATAAGGGATTTGTCCCTTGAAAATCAGTCAAGAAAATATGTGAACGATCCAAGAATAGAGAGATTTGATGGACAAACAGAACACCTTTTACTAACCGATAGAGTGATCAGCAAGAAAGCTGTTAACCAATTAAAGTTGCACGCGAGGTCTGTAAAAACTATAAAAGGAGTCGTGATAATGAAGAATTGGGCTTTTCCTGCGTGCAGATAATGGAGTCACAGCTAAATTGTTACAACAGGCAGTGGTACCTTGCTCATTCTTGCTTCCACAGAGATCCTGTGCTGGAATGCCCAGAGCATTAGGCAGTGATGCCAGTCCTGGGGAGGATATCACCATCCACCAGCACTTTGCTGTGCTGGCTTCCTTAGGGAAGGCACAAACCAGTGCTGCTCCATCATGGCAAAGCACGGGAATTAACGTGGCAGAATCGGTGTGTTCTGTGGCAAATGTGTGAAGAGGTAAAAAAACTCTGCAAAGTTCAGAGGTAAAAAAAAAAACCAAAAAAACGAGGGTGTTGTGCTCTGGGTTTGTATACACAGTGACCTGAGCAAAATCTGGCACCTCGCAACAGAAGGTGACGGGATCGTTTCCAAGTTCGTTCTGCATTGGCAGGAAAAGCCAATGGAAAATTGCATTTCTGGAGGGTTTGATGCTCTCCTGACTAAATTCCGTGGACTGCGCGGGATTTTGCTGCCCGGGCAGGCAGCGGAATAGCCCGGGAGAGCCGCTCACCTCACCTCATCCCGCTGGGCTCCCACCAGGGCATGGCAGGCGATCATCAAGGAGCCGCTGGGGAAGGGCCAGTGCTGGGAGGCCGAGTAGCGCAGCGAATCCACCTCCAGCCCCACCTCTTCGGCCACTTCTCGCCGCACTGCCTCCTCCACGCTCTCACCTAGAACCACCCAGAGTTAGGCAAGCACAGCCCGGACTCAGGGAAGAGAACCGCGGCCAGGAAAGCGCAGGCAGCGCTCATTGCCACACAGCAGCTCCAGCTGTGCTGACCTGGAAACGCTTCCTGGCGGGATGCTCCATTAAATTCATCAACCTCTAATAAACGCAGGCGCCGGGGACATTTTTGGCCCCATCTACGTACAGATGGTGGACAGAACAATTCGATTTGAAGCCGTTTTCCCTCCTGTAGCAAGAGGTCTGTAGTTTTTCTTCTAAGCCAGACCGCGTGAGCCACAGAATGGATTTTAAAAGGATCAGGGGTTATAACCCAGCAAGTTTAAACCTTATGTTTACTATCAGGGACTGAAAGAACTGCTAGACACCTACAATTCCCATTCCCTTCAGGTACATAAGAGCTATTTTGAAATCTGTCTGCATGCAAACACTGATCTGTTCAGATCTAATGTTGCTTTCCTGGCTATCACAGAATTGTGGACTGGTTGGGGTCCAAAGGGACTTCAGGGATCATTTAGTTCCGTCTCCCTGCCATCAGCATGGATCTTCACCTTCTGCTAGACCAGGTTGCTCAAAGGCTTACCCAGCTTGGCCCTGAACACATCTGGGGACGGGGACACAGATCACCTGTGTGTCCATCCTCCCCCGTGCACGGGGATTTGGTGATGTCCCCACCCGGCCCTGCATGGATCAGAACCCGCTTACCCAGCTCACAGAAGCCTGACAGAGCCGTGAACATCCCCGGGGGAAACGAGGGCTGTCGGGCCAGGAGGCACCGGCTCCCGTTGGACACCAGGGTGATCACCACTGGAGACATCTGGCACGCGCGCCACCCAAGCAAAAGAAGAAATTCAGACAAAACACGTAAATGCAAATTTGTTTGCCTTTCCTAGCTGGTTGAGCTGACCACTAAAGACAAAGTACCCAGCTGTGCACAACCCCCTTTTCCTGCTCGCCCTGGGGGTGACCTGTGTCCCTCCCCTTTGCTGCCAGGTGCTCACCTGTGGGTAGTAGGTGACTCCGCTGGCGTGGCAGACGCGTTTGCTGCCAGCCGGGTTCTTATGGGTGGGCTGCCCAGTTTTGCTGCAGTACTGGTGGGAATCGTGCCACCGCAGGAGGGACTGGGCCTGCCAACACAGAGGAGCACAAACTTCATCTGTGCCTAGGGGGAAGGAATAATTCAGAGCAGTCTGCCTGAATAATGCTTTGCACGTAGTGGTGGGGATAAACTCTGATTATCTTTGGAAGCTTCAGGAAGGTAAATGAAGTATGGGCAGTGCTTTGAAAAGTGGCAGGTTCTGCAATCCACGTTTCCTGCTTCTAAATTTGAGCATGTTTGGGGGAGGTGGGCAAGAGCTGTTGTTTATTGGGACATGATGGGAGTTGTATTAGGAAACTGGACTATTCTAAAGAGTCTCCAGCCCCGAATATCTTCTTGAAAAATAGCCCAGGCACCACAAACATAAAGCAGGAAAGGAAACACAAGCTGTTTCTCCTTATGGGTCAGGACAGCTGATTTTCACATACAGACCTTTTCTTAGGCCCTTCAAACACAGGGCATCTGCAGAGCACCAGCTTGTAAGGGACAAGTTTCAAAAGAGCAGCTCTGGGAGAAGATGTATGAGTTTGTGATACCCACTTTGCCTGATAGTTGTTGAGCTGAGGACAAAGTGGGATTGCTGTGATTTAGCACATTTCAGCTAAATGGCATAAATTACTGCAGTCATTTTAAAGTCACTTGTTTCTCTTTCCCTCGTATCTTCCCTTTGGGACCACAAATTTGGGAAAACTGGAGTAATTTAGAGTGTGTCTGTATCTAGGCTCCTGAAAGTGTACAGTAGGTACAATATTAGATCATAAAACAACATGGGAGATGAGGAGAAGGGTTGATGTTAGAGATCACAGCCCCCTAAAGTAAAAACCCCTTTCCAGTACCGAAGCCAGCAAAGGAGAATCCTTCTCATCCACTACAAAGAGAGCCTTTCGTAGGTCAGTAAATGATCCCTGCAGTTCTGATTCAATGAGTGATTTATCCAAGGCTCCTGTTGAGGGGAAGAAAAAAAAAAAATTTAATCTCATAAATTTCAGCTATTATTGCTGTTATTCTAATTTCATGCCCTTTGCTGTTCCAATAAACAATTTCTGGGAGTTCCCATGGAAGTGAACCACATCAAGGGCAGCATTCCCAAATGTTAGTGGTCTCCCCCAGCCCACCTTTCCTGACACACACAGGCACAGGAGCAGCAATGCAGTCTGTGCCTGTGAGCTGCCACGCTCATAACAGCTCCTACAGAGACTCAACCCAGCCCTCCTTGGCAGGACAGGTTCTCCAAAGGATGAAGGATGCTGCCCTGGCAGAAGCTCCATCCCAGTGCATCCAAGTGGTGCTGGCATGGGTGGAAGAGGAGACATCCCAACCTAAATCCAGCGCGAAGCATGGTCTGTGCTCGTCCGAACAACCGATCAGCACCGACTTCTCCATCCACTGCTCAGCCTCCTGGAGCTTCTCCAGAATCCCTTTCACCTCTGAACAGCAAGGAAAGGGGAAGAGAAAGCTGTGATGAAAGCAAATCCATCCAACCGTGGTGCTCTCTGGATCTTCAAGCCACAGGCAATCTTGGCTCAAGGCAGAATGCCCATGTGTGAAAGGGGACATCACACCCAGGTAGAAACCTAAAATCTGGCTCTAAAAGCTGTAGGAAGTTTAGACCATGTCAGGCTAAAGGTCCCAATGTTGTAATCCTTGTAACCAGCTATCCACTGGTTTTGTCCTGCACCAGTTTCTTTCTCTCAAAGAAAACCTTTCCTACACCAAAAAGACATTTGTCAGTAAGACCTTGTTTGTTTTCCTCTCTCTTCAAAAGGCACAGTCTCAAATATTTTAACCTGATCACCTCAGAACAGATCAGGCTGATGCCCTGTGTGTGTCTCTGTTTTAATTTCAGCTGTGTGATCCACCAGGGTGTTTCTTTCTGGATGCACTGATTTCATTCTTACCTGCTGCGCTGAGGTGTGGTACCAAATATTTCTTCTCAGCTTTCTGCAGGAAGGGGGAGAGGTTGTGAAAGAGGTAGAAAGTTCCTGAGGTCTGAGCTTGTCTACAAAGGCTGTCATCTTCCTTTAGCTGGTTTAAGTATCTGCGGTGAGAAAATGATTGGGGAGATGAAGTGAAGATTGTGTTGAGATTATTGCTGGTTTGGAGGTGTTTATTTTGCACAGAGCAGGGAGGGCTGAATGGGCTGATCAGATTTAAGGTATTCCATGTGCTTGGAGAGTTTTGACAGCTGAGTCACTCTGTGGTGGTCTGCAGCCTCTAGTGAAGCTTGTGTGGCAGAAAATAGTGGAGTTCTTACCCACCACATGAGTACCCTCAAGTTTGGAGAGGCAAGAAGAACAGTAACCCAGTCCCTCAATCCAAAAGGTCTGCTGTAAAGGCTGCAGGAAACTTTGATCTTCCCTTTAATTCCCCCCCAATCCCTCCCAGCTCGGAATATTCTGTGAATTTGGATGGCTCCAAATGCTGTTTGCCCAAACTGCTGAGCACTTCTGATGTTGAATCTGGTTCCCACCAGGCTACATGTGTTATGTTGTACCTGTCACACTGGTGTGAGGGGTCAAAACTAAGTTTTAGGGCACAGCTGGCTGGAGCTGAGTTAGGAAAAAAAGTAATTGGAAAAAGGGTTTCAGCACGTGTTCCTTTCAGGCTGTTTGAAGCAATATTTGAAATGAGGTGAGCAGCAGCACTTCAGTTCTGCCTGGTATTGTAGAAGCCCTCTAGCCAGGACAGGCAATCATTGACAGAGCTGCAGCCTGAGAGAAGCAGTTCTCAGCTGGGGGGAGCAGAGAGGCCTTGGCTCTCATCATTGACAGAGCTCACAAAGCATTTCTGTGTCATGGCTCAAGTGTTAAAGGGTTAACCCCAGGTCAGGGTTAGGTAGGGCTAACCAAGCTCTGGCCTCCCAGTACCCAGGAATGAGAATTTACCTCATTTTTCTCACGTAGGTCGAGTGCAGCCTGCAGACGAGGGAGGAAACTCTCCTGTGCAGTGCTCGATACGCTGCAGCCATAACCAACACCTACAGCCGGTGTCTCTGCCTGAAAAAAGAGGCATAAAATGTAGTGCAGCTGCCCCTGCGAGCTTGAGTTGGATTTAAAAGGCGCAATAACCAGGTAAATCCCCTCTCACAGAGTCTGCAGAATCTGCTTTCTGAAATGATCCCTTCAGTCACACTTCCAACTCCATTTCAGGCCAGTTTTAAGACTACTTAAAGCTCCCTCAGTTTGTTTCCATCTCTGAGTGTGCACAGGTCCTACAGAACTTGTTTATAAGACGAGATTAGACCTTTCCTGTCCCAAATCCCTGCATCCCTGGGGAAAAGGGCAGAGAAGGTGGCTGCTCTTTTGCTGGTTTCCTACACAGTTCTTATGGCTTCCATCCAACCACACATCCTACTGCAGCACACAGTGGATCTGTGGGAAAGGCACCGATGTCAGGAGAGAGGGAAAGACAAAATATCAGCTGCAACTGGAAGAGAATTCCCTGAGTTAGGCAGGGGACAGCTGAGTGGGATCATCTCCAGCTGTGGATGCTTTTTGTGCCAAAGAATCCCACCACGTTTTCCACCCAGGCAGCCTCAGGCTTCAGGATGTGAGGAAGCAGCCGGAGACACGAGACAGAAACGAACTGGTGCACAATCCTCGATGATCTCTGAGAACATTCCACTCTGCAGCCACAGAACACGAAGCCTTTACGGAGGCAGTCACATTTGCTTTGTGACAGACACACGAGCAGCGCCAGGAAGAGTCTCAGGGCTGCTCCCTCAGCAGAGGTCAGTGATGGCAGCCTGAGAGATGCCTCAGCAGAGGCTCCCATTTGCACGTGGAAATTCTGCCTTGAGGTTTTGGACATCCCTGTCCCAGATCCCCCTTTCCCACTGGGATGTTCCCTTGGGGAAGCTGCTGGG
>VZSR01003794.1:394264-412686 GCA_013398615.1 Brachypodius melanocephalos | reverse complement strand
ACTGGTGTGTCTGTCCCTCCTCCACGCCCGTCTCTCCCAGCCTGCCCTGTGGAATTCCCTTCGCTCTGGAATGAGCACCGCCGTCCCCGGGCGGGGACAAAGGGAACAGCTCCTGCCCGGACCTACGCGGGCGTTTAACCCCTTCCTCCCCAGGACCCGCCGCGCCAGGCTTTGGCTGGGATCACTGAAAACTCAGAGCTGGACCCAGCAAAGCCTCTCCATCCCCCTCGAGGGGCCGGCCCCAACTTCTGCGAGCTCCACCTCGGCGGGGCCGGGGCCGCCGTTCCCGTGGATTTCCCCGTGGATTTCCCCCACTTACCGCGCTGTCAGCGGGGACAGGGCTGTCCCCAGGAGCAGGGACAAGCCGTGGATCCCGGGTGACCTCCGGCAGCAGTGACTGTGCTGGGCTGGAGCCACTCTTCCCTCCCCGGGAGCGCTGGGAATTGTAGTTCTGCACAGGCGGCTCCGGGTTTGGATTCACTGCCGGGGTTTGTTCCTGTTGCGTTCCTTTCTTTTCTCCTTTTTCTTCCCAAGCTTCTCTGGGATTTGTGTTTCCATCACGGGAGCATTGTTTAAAGTAAAGGAGCATACATCCTCAAACAGGAAAAGCTGGATTTATCCAAAGGCTGTGCTCCAGCACCAAATACCCACAGCTGGATTTGTCAGTGAACAGCTGGAATCACAGAGCAGCACCCTGTGCCAGGGCACGTCAGAAAAAAAATGACAAATTACCTTCATTCCTTTGCAAGAGAACAGATTCCTCCCGAGTCTTGAAAACATTATTCTGGGTTGGAGCCTACCTGGCTATATTTAGCACAAAGGGAATTTTATAAACACGCAAAAAAAAAGTAAATGTTTTCGGGGCAGCGTGTTGATTTTTGGTCGTGAATCGAGGCGTTCTAATCGAGAATTCACGTCATGAAATATGAGAGCATAGCTTGTAAAAATAATAAACAGAATATCCAGGGAAATAGTGCTCTGGTTACCAGAGTTACTTACAAGTTTAGGTTTAATTATTCTTGACCGCTATTTTTATGCTTCCTGAAACAGAGCAAGCCCAGTCTTATTAATCCACCGGGCTAATTGGATTAATGGACAAAACACATCTTCCCTTAATAAGATAAAGGATTGAAATATAATCTCTAAGGGAAGTATCCACCCTGCTGTTCAAACAAACTAACAGATTTATTGACCCTAAATGCCCCCAAATACGGATCTTGCAAGACGAGCTGGCTTTAGAAGACACAGGCAATAGGAACATCATCTCTTACACGGACAAGATTGAGGTAAATCTTTGGTCCTGTGTTGCCCTTTTTTTTTTTTTTTTTTTTCTTTTTCTTTTTTTAAATCTGGGTTTATAAAATACTGATATTGGGGTTAAGGGTTGGTAAAAGATTTTTTTCCAAGCCATAAAAGTGGCTGGAAAATGTAATTCCAGGCTAAGGATGGTTATACTACTAATCTTGCTTTTTCTTTCTTGTTTCGTGTCTCTCCGGTTGCCCCCAATAAACAGAAATGAGCATTAGAATTTATAACAGCTGGCCCGTGTAAAACAACTGTTAATTGCCTTAAATACATGAAACCAGCAAAATTCACATCGAAAATTTGTGGTCGAGCCACAGGGAACTTCTTGGAAAGAAAAAAAAAAAAAAAAAGGCTTTTTTTAGGACAAGCTTAGGGAAAGACAAACCACTTCTTTAAAGAGAAAGCTAATGAGTAGCCTTTCCCCCCCCGTCATTAAATTTTAGATGCAAACTATCCAAATCTGGCTTTTCTCTGAAGTTAAAACCGTCTATTCTGTATATGATGGGCATATATAACAGCTTTAAACTGCTGGGCCTTTTGAGCTAACGTGGATTGATGTAAATATGACTGACCTGTGCCTTAAAGCACTGCACAGGGGTCACTGCCTCCAGAAAGGTGCTGAAGGTTTGGAAAAGGTTCCAAGAGGACAAGGAGCATGACCAAGGAACTGGGTGGGCTCTGACTTCAGCCTGTGTGAGGGACGGGTACAGAGCGTCTCATCCCACGCAGGAACCTCATTAATCAAATCTAACGAGCTGGAGCTTTCAGCCTCATGCTGATTGACTTGTTGGTGCACCCCACCGCCCACCTTGCTTCCTAACAACATCTGGAGAGTGCGAAAGAGGATGAGAAAGCAGCACATCTCGCTTGAAAAAGTCTGACTGTGCCTCTACAGCGTGTGAGGTTTTGCCAAATCTCTGGAAGCTGCTCTTAAATCTCTGGCTGGATGTTAGGGACTCTTTGGATAACGGGGCTTTAACTGGAGGCCTCAGCTAGAAGCTTGGATATCACTCCAATGTTTCCTGCTAGTTGTAGCAGTTGTGTTTCTGTTGGAAAGGAACCAAAATGAGAGGAAAGGAAGGCTTATTTTTTGACGGATAGTTCCACTAAAAACTGGCCTGCTTCCTGCTCTGGCGCAGCAGTGCCGGCAGTGCTGTCAGCTGTGTGAACACATCTGTGTCCACAGCTGGACAAAAAAGGACTAAATTCACCTCATGCCCTTGTTTGTGTCTCCCGTGAGACACGCTGTGTGTCAGCATCCCCCCAAAATGGGACAAAACACCCGAGGTTTTGTATTTTCAAGGTGCTGCTGGGTGGGTGGGAGCTGAGGGCGGAGATTGCAAGCTCGCTATGCTAGTGAGGAGGTGATCCTTTACTTGAAACCCTCATCTACAGAAAAAGGGAAAAAAAAAAAGGCTTAGGAATGTCCCTGATTCCAACTCAATCGCTGGAATGAACAAAGAACCGGTTTATTTACAAAATCCTACAAAGTAATGAGGCAGGCAGCATAGATCTCTCAAAGCAAGACGCATCCAAGCAGCTTTTTAACGTGCCCGAGAGCCTTGAGAGTGGCAGCGGCCCTCCCAGGCTGGGCTCCACGATCTCGGAGGTGTTTTCCAGCCGAATTGATTCGGTGATGCTGAGCCCAGCTGCCCTGGCGGCAAGCTGCGGGGGCGGACAGGGCTGAAGCGCGGTGTGGCGGCCTTTTAGGCCTTTTCTGGCAACTTTTACTGCAAAAACACCGCCTGGGCTCGCTGCTGTCCTGCTCCGGGGGGCTGTTCCCGGGCCGGTGTCCCCGACCCGGCGGGACCCACGTGGAGGCGCGGCGGGAGCGGCAGCGCATGCGCGGTACGGCGGCCGCCGCTGTGACCGGCCTCACGTAGCGCGCGGGCCGCGCCGCCCGGGAGGCGTGGCCTGAGGGGGCGTGGCCCGACCCGCCTATAAGAGGCGCGGCGGGGGCCGGGCGCGCTCAGTCGGTGAAGCCCCCAGGCAGGGCGCTGTCCTCAGGTGGTGACCCCGCCCAGCCGCTCCCCGTGCTCAGGTGAGGCCTGGTCGCCCCGTCCCGCCGGTCGTGGGGGTGGCGGGGCGGGTGAGTCGGGGTGAAGAGAGCCGCGGGGCTGGGTGGCTGCTGCGAGGGCGGCGGTGGGTGGGGGCGATACGTGGCAGCGCTCCGCCGCTCCCCACCTTCCCCGCGGCGAGGGACCCGTGTCCCGGCGCTCCCGGCCGGGGCTCCCGGCCCTTACGTAACGGGAGCCGGCAGCCTCCGGAGGGGGGCGGGAGGGCGCCGCCGCGCCGGCTTCCCCGCGGCTGGCAGACTAAACACAGCCGCCGCCTCCCTCTCCTCTGCCTCATCCCGTTCCCCGCAGCTGGGAGTTGTCTCCCCCGGCTGGGCTCGGGTCCCCTGCCCTCAGCCGGAGCAGGTGGGCTCCCGCCCTGCTCCGTGGCCCCGCAGCTGGAGCGCCTTGCCCGTGCGAGCTCATGGCTCCGTGGTTGGAAGGATGGAAAGTTACTCGGCGTACGATGTGTGTAGGGATTGTACCGTGCGGAACGGGACTTCTCTTGGTTTCCCTCTCCGCTGCTTTGGGCTGGACTCAGCCAGCTGCTTTTCGTGGAATTTTGCGTCTACGTTTGTAGTAAGCGATACCATTCAGTGGATGTTTTGATAGGATCCAGCCTAAGTAGCAGGAGAATCTCCGACCTGGAGCCTTGAGCATGCTGGTGAATATAATAGAAATGTCACATGTACTTAGAGTAAGTCTTCCAGTTTACCTGAAAAGCTGGCTGGTCCCAGAAGGAAGATCCTTCGGGATTCCCCAGCGTTCAGTTTCACTTTTTTTTCTTCCCCCTGCTGGCATCAGTAAGAGGAGAACGCGGAATGCTGAAGTGTTCACCTACTTACGAGTAAAGGTTCAGCGCTCGAGGTTTTAGTGAATGAAAGGAGCCACTTATTTACTTGGTTGCTACAAGTCAATAAATGCAGCTCCCCACAGCGCCGGGGGCTGTTGGCTCGAGATGCAGACGGTGCTCTCTCTGCTAGGGGCGGAAAGTAAAGGTAATGAGTTCCCGGGTTGTCTGGGAAGCAGAGGCTTGCCTTTGGGGACAGGGATTTTCTCTGTCCTACTGCTCTGCACCCGCTGCTACTCTCGGACCTTTGCTGGATACGTTTTAATGCCTTGTACCAAACTGATTTGACCCGGAGTACTCTGCACTGCTTCTGAAGTATGTGCTGACACAACCAGTACTGATTAACTTTCTTTGTTTTCCTCCCCAAGGCGGCTCTCTGACCTGTGCAGATTTAAATGTTGTTCCAGAATGAATGGCTTTAAAATCTGTGGTTTTTGGGGCTTGCACATAGATTGCAAAGTGCCCAGTGCAGTTTGACAAGCTGCAATGACAGGTGGTGAGTTACACTTTGGAAGGAGTGAGGATAAACAGCAGGTTTATAGCAGGAAAACCATGCCTTGATGTTGAGGTTGATGTAGATCTAGAAATCTTTTTTTCTTTGAAAGAGTATACTCCTTGGGAAAACTCAGCTGATCATTTGCATTGTCCTGCTTACTTTGTAATCACTCTTAATATCTGAAAACATTCTGTATATCTCTGTAGATGTGTCAACTAATCCTCGAGGAGAAGGATAGGCTCCTGCCTGATGTGTCTAATGAGATAATTGCTCTATTCCATCCCCTGTGTTCTTGGCCTGGGAGGTTAAAACAAGTGGGCTCAGAGGGCTGTGTCCATTCAGTCTTAGTCTGGAGGAAATCAAGGGAAAACTCGCTTCAGTTCCCTGCCTGCAAATCTCTGTACGAACACAACTGCTCTGTATTCAGCCATGAACCTTGTCTTCAGCTTGGAAGTAAATGATAGATAAAACACCCTACTTGACTTTGAAATTGATTCTCATCTCTTATTATGTTCTTATATTTTTCATATATATATAAAAGATTATAATGTTGTCATTAAAAGATGCTTAAAGCACACCCTGTTCTTTTGATAGTAGCAGTTGTAGATGATCTTTCTTCTCTCACTGCTTGCATCTTAATTTTAAAACAGCTTTTGAACATGCTTGAGGACTTGGGAACTGGATTCTGGTGCTTCTGTCCTGTGAGACCTTTAAGCAATGATGACAGCTAAATGTTCTTAGTACTTATTTTGGGAAAGTTCTTTCCTTTTCAGTAGTATTTTCGGTCACATTGTGTCATGAGACTGTAATTTGGGTTGTCCTTGAGACAGGAGAGGTTTAGGGCAGTGAACAGCTATCACTTCTGGTCCATCTTCTCCATTTCCCCTAAGCTCAACTTAACTGGTCAAGGAGCTTTATTATTATTTTTATATACAGTGGGGTCCAGTAAGGATTGTGAGAATGGACCCATCTTTTTAATCAGAAGTTGAGGATCTTGATAGAGTTTTGTCTCCTGGCCTTGCTATGGACTTAGACCTTGAGTAGGCCAGTTATTTCTTATCTAAATAAAGAAGCTGGTTTGGGATTGAGTTACAGCTGTTCCGTGTTGAAGTACCCCCTCATTTTCCATTTTTGATCCTGTTTTCTGAATCCTGGTTAAGCACCTGGGAGCTTGGAGTTGACAGTGAGGAGACCTGGCTGATGAGCATCTTCAGTCTTTGGGCACTGAGTAGTGGGACCTTGATTGTGATGAGGTTGTGTCACCCTGCAGTTGTCTTCACTTGTCTGCTTGCATCTTTCTACTTGTAAAGCAGAGCTGTACTCTTTGGAAGTCCCCCAAAAAACCCCCTCTAAGTTACACGAGTTGAAATGGTGTTTGTTGTGCGCTCAGAGGATCCTGTGCTGCGCTCGGCAGTGCCATTGCTCTGCTTGCTGCTCTTGTTTCCCTTCTATCCATGTGTTTGTTTGCTCTTTGCTGTTCCCCCCTCACGTTTTTGTGCTCTGCCATGTCTTGCTGTTTCAGAGCTTAGTCAGTTCTCAGGGGAGGGAGGGAGCTCCTGTGTTGGAGCTGTCAGCTGGACTCCCCCTCCTCTGCGTGGGCAGGGATCCCCTCCTCCCCGAGATGCTCAATTGCCATCTTTGCAGGACACGGCTGAGGAGGAGGGCGAGACTGACAGCAATAATGGAGAGAGCATTTTCATCTTGTTTTGCTTCATGTCACCAATGGGAAGAAATTAAAGCCTACTTACTTGGCAGCCTGTGAGTCTGGGAGATTTCCAGCGTCCTATATGAACTGAGCTGTGTTTTCTTTGATTTGGGAACCTGTGGCTGATCCTGCTGCAGTGGTTGGAAAGCTCTGCTACTTCTGAAATTCTTCCAAGAATGGGAGATTCAGTTTCTCTAGGCAGCCTCTTCTAGTGCCTGAGTGTGAGAAAAACTCCGTGTTTGTACCTCCTTGGAACTGCCCTTATTGCATTTTGTGGCTGTTGCCAGTGGCTCCTGCTGTGTGCCTGTGGAGATAAGGAGGTGGGAATAGGGGTTGCAACAGTGTTTGGATAAGCCTGGTGTTGGAGCAGGCTGCAAAGGCAGCTGGAAAAGAGGAAAAACAAGATGGAACACTGTCACTGAGAACCAGAGGTCCAGAGGAAACATTGTTTTCTTCACCTTTTTGGTGATTTTGTTGTTTAATTTTTCTTTGTGCTTTTAGAAAGTTTCGTCTGGATTAATAGCAAGAAAGGAAACTTTCTGAAGCTTGTCCTGTGTTTCACTGAGTGCAGTAAACAAACAGCTCCAAGTATCAGTACTGTGCATTCCCAGTACTGATAAAATTGGCAAATATTTATGGTGTAGTAAAGCTGTTTGTGCTTTGTCACTGATTTGCAGATGTATTGGCTCGAGTGCTGAACGAGCAGGAGGCACTTGGCTTTCTGCAGGGTGAAATAGGAATTGAGTGGTGTTTTCAGTAAGAATGGAAGTGGACATCAGTAGGTTTTTATTAGGTATAAAAAACAGTTTGAAACAGTCTGATGCAGCTTGTTGGCTGCCTGTGGGGAGGAAGAGGTGAGGAAGGCTGTGGTGGACAGCAGGGCTGCTTTAGAGCATTGGTGAGGGGAAAAGGGAGGACTCCAGGCTTCCCTCTCCAAATTCTCACTTTGGCAGGCAGAAAGCGAGTTGTGATGTGCCAGAATGCATCACCCTTCAGTTGTGGTCATGCACATTTTGGGTGGTTTGCAAGAGCTGGAGGTTGTGGTGCTGTTCTGGGCTCGTGTGAGTTTCCTGTTGTTCCTGTTGATGCCAGTGGAACTGTGCTTGTGCTGTCCAGCAGGCAGAGGAAATCCAAACCCCAGTGCCTCTCCTTCTGCAGTGCTGGAGGTGCAAAGGAGAGGAGGGAGCTGCCTCCTGACCCTCAGGTGCAGTATGAGGACAGATCCTGCACTCTGGAGTCAGGGATTTGTTCCCTGTTAATTCCACCACCTGTGGTTGGGATGTTTTTTCATTTGAGTGTCACTTTTGAACTTCCCTGATTGTGTTTGCACATTTGCTGTGTGAATACCACACCTGGGTGGTATTCAAGCTGTTTGCTTGATTAAAGTTATGCTGCTTTCTTCCCTAAGTAGGCCAAACTACCTTGTAGCTGAGCTTGTTGGGTTTTTTTTTCTTTCTTTTTTTCTTTATTGGGCTGTTGGAAGAGTTGTAAACCCAATTTCTGTTAGCCCACGCACTAGAGTTCATTTTTTTTTCTGAGCACTATGTGAGATTTTAAGCTTTTGTTTGAGGGGGGGAAAAAACCACCAAACCCTGTGAATTCCACAACAGCATAATTACTCCTAAAGTATGCAGGAGCCAGGCAATGCTGGGCTGCTGAAGGGATCAGGATCCTGAAAGGCTGAGAGCTTGGCAGCTGGCCCTGCAGAGAGCACTGCCTGTGAGCCTGACTTATCCAGGGACAGAGCAGCCTTTTGTGTCAGGTGTGGAGCTTGGCTCCATGGTGGCAGCAGCACCATGCACAGAATTCCCTCTCTGGAGTGCTCCTGTAGGGTTTTCATTCAGACCTGTTCCACTGGCATCTTTCTGACTGAAAAAAGGAATTTTTTTTTTTCCCCATTGAGTGGATGAACTTGGTAATGACTACTTTAAATCGGTGCTGCAGGCTTTTTTTCAGTGTTTGATGGGGTTTTTTTCTTTTCAGTGCTTTTTGCACAGCAGCTCTACCTGCAGCACGACTTAGATGCTGGAAAGAAGAGTGCTGGTGGTGGATACCTTGTCCCTGAGCTATTCTTTATTTCTCTTGCCACACAAGGGAGGTATAAAAGTCAGCAGGAGGGACTCAAGCAGCACTGGCAGCCCCAAGAGACTGAGCTGCCTTTTCTGAAGGTGGATTGAACTCTCTGGTGAGCAGGGATTTTTCACCTGTTTTGTGTTTCTCTCGCAGGTGTGTGGTGAGGTGAGAGCTCTTGAGCAATGGCGTTTAAGAAGGTTTGGTGTGCCCTAGCCCTGGGATTTCTGCTGCCTTTCTCTTGTGCCCACACGGACTTCTTCACTTCCATTGGTGAGGCTTGCTTTGGTGTAGCCAAAAGAGTTTGCTGACAGCCCTCAAAGCTCATTCTGCGGCAATGTTAATCATCCAAGGCCCTAATTGGTACAGAACTAAACCCAGTTCCTAGTTCTTACCAAGTTACTGGCTTTTTTGGGAGGAGAAACAGGCTTTAAGTCAGTCCAGGGGTAGTCTAATGACCCAGGCTAGGCTTTGTAGTCACTATTTATTGGAATTCACACAGAATTGTGGTGCTGCACACATGTAGGAGGTGAAGCAATTATTAATTACTACCAGGGACCTCTTGAAATCATGGGTATCATCTTAAAAATAAAGCCCTGGATTAGGGTTGTGTATGAAACACGCAGGCTTTGTGTATATCTGTAGCTTTCTCTTTATTTGCTCTGCATTATGTATGCTTGGATGAAAGATTACTCTGTGGCAAACTATTTCCTTTTCCAAATGAATCCTAAATTAGTTCTAATAATAAATATGCAGTATTACATTAATTTCCATGGCAACAAGCTTGGTCCAGCAGGAGATTTTCTCCTTAAAAAAAAAAGAAAAGAAAAGAAAAGGCCTTACTCAGATATTCCTTCAGGGTTGTTTAAGTAAATGCAGAAGGACTTTTGGGGAAGGGAGAAAGTAGAAAAGAGGAAGAATGCCTTTAATTCTCAGGGTTTTGTGTTTCTCCTTGACTTACCAAACTCATTTTTTTTCTAGGTCATATGACAGACTTAATTAATACAGAAAAAGATCTGGTAGTGTCACTCAAAGATTACATCAAGGCAGAGGAAAGCAAGCTGGAGCAGATCAAAAAGTAAGCAGTTGGTGTTATAATGCTAATGGCCAATCATTTGAGTCCACCCTTATGCAGAAAGTGCTTCATTAAGGCTGATTAAATATGTGGAATTTTTTTGCTCTGGGGCAAAGCTTAAAGCAGCAGGTTTTGCTGGGTGTTTGTTGTAAATTGTTCTCTTTGAGCACAGCTTGATGTATAAATAAGGAGAGACCTGACCATGTGAGGAACAGAGTCCAATATGTCAGATTTTATCACAGCTAGAAATAAACATATTTTATCACTGATCAAGATGCTTTCCTTGCTTTCAGAAGTATGTATAAATCTCCCTTGAGGGTGTTGAAACAGCTCTAGATGGAGGAGTGGGTTTTATTTTAGCCTTTGTGTATTAATTTCTGGTGTTCCACCATCCAGGAAGAAAGATCCTTCTTTGTCATTTAAAGTACAGATTTGGAATTGCTGCCAGGTTTGGAACCTTACAAGTACATTCTTTACAGCTACAAATTAACATGGGAGTCTGCCAATTGGGCATCCAAAAGTGTGTAAACACAGCTTATTGCAGAAGTGCTGCAGCTCTGTTTTTATTATATCAATAATAAAACCTCAAACCTGTGAGGTCAGCAGAGTTTAAATAACTGTCACAGAGCTATCAAAAAACCTGGGGAAAATGCCAGCATTGTTTGTTGGCATCTGGAGGACATTGGGACCTGGTCCTGCACTGGGAAATGCAGGGAGGGTTTGACCCTGAGCGATGTGAGGGCACAGTTTGAAGTTGGTTTCTTCAGTCTTTGGCTTGCTCAGAGCTGGAGCTGGTCCCCAGCAGCACCTGGAGCCCCTCTGTTTTTGGAGGGAGCCCCTCACTCGTGTGGCTGCTGGAAGAATCCACCCAGGGACTGTCAGAGTGCAGGAAAACAATCAGGGATAGTGTGGGAAGAGCAAAAGCAGCCAGAGGCACCTCTAACAGCTGGTAACACCTCCCTGCCTCAGGTAAAGCCTGCGAGATTTCATTCAGGCAAACCAGATCCTGGAACAAGAGGAACTCCAGCTCATGGGCGGAGTTCCCTCTAGGCTACAGATCCTGGATTTGCTTTCTTGTTGGAGTTTGAGATTCTCTCTGGGGTGTGGCTCTTCAACATCAGTTTACCCTGATTGCAGGGTGTTGCTGCAGGTCTTCATGTTGTAGATCTGCCTTATTTTTGTTGTTTTTTAGAAAGCTGTGCTTGTTTTGGGGCACGTTGGGGTGTTGAATGACCTGTGGTACTTAGAGAAGCTTGAGTTGGAGCTGCAACACCAGAAACTGGGTCAGGGCTCCTCATCTGGGGATGTGAGAAGTGCACATTTCTTCATCCAAGCTTTCAGCATGGAAAAGAACTTTGTCTTGAGAGGCAAGGGGTGTGTCACAGATGTGTGTGTCTGAACCTAACATAGTTAGAGACAAGCATCAAAACTGCCTTTTTGTGAGCCTTAGCGGGGGAAAGGGGCATTAGAAAGATTGAAAATGTGGGTACAACTTTGGTTTTGATTATTCCTGCATGACAGCTCATAATGGAAATGCTGGCACCATGCTTTTGGGGCTTGTAGGAAGGAGTTCCTTCAGCAGGGTTCCAACAAGGATTGCAAGAGCAGCAAAAGATTTGGGCTGCAGCTGAGGAAGATTTAATAAAAGAAAAGGAAGTAGCCCTTTTTGTTCCTTTTAGAAGAGCTCTAAATATAGATAATGCAAGAGTTTGCAATTTCAGTTGGCTTTTTTATTAGTGAAGACATTTCAGTAGCTTGCAGTCAGTTCTTTAGCACACCAGCAGACTTCTGTGAGACTGTAATGAATATTTTCATTCTAGATGGGCAGAGAAGTTGGATCAGCTGACAGCTACTGCCACGAAAGACCCAGAGGGGTTTTTGGGCCATCCTGTGAACGCATTCAAGTTGATGAAACGGCTCAACACAGAGTGGGGTGAGCTGGAGAGCCTGGTCCTCAAGGACATGTCAGATGGTGAGTGTGTCTGCCTGCAGCAAAAAGCAGCATCACAGGCTCAGGGCAGGTACTTGGCTGTTGCCTTTCACATGTCAGGGCTTGAATTAGATTTGCAAATCTGCTTTGAAGGCTGAGCATTTGTGGAACTAATCTGAATTAGTGTAGTAAATGCTTAATTGCTGCCTCTTTTCTTCAGCAAGAGTGGCAGCTCTTCAGCAAGGAACAGGACGTGAAATAGTTGACTGTGAAAAACACTCAGCAAAAGGAAATCAGGATGGTTGTATTTGACCTGTGAGACTGTCTCAACAGCTAATTAATACCAGGTGGAGGTTTGTAGTAAGGAATTATGAGAAAGCAGAGCTTTCAAAAAGATCCAGGATTAGTCTGTGATAAGAACTCAGCACACTCAGCTTCCCTGTTGCTGTGAGAGGGACTGAACATGGCAGCAGAAAAGGCTCTGCACCAGTGTGTATTATGCCCTTCTGAATGAGTAGGGCAAAAAAAACCCAAAATGTTTGGTTTTGATTTTTCCTTTGCTTTCTTTAAAAAAAACCCAAACCAAATGCAAACTGTGCAGCCTGTGCTGTGAGTTCAGTTCAGGCTTGTGTGAAGGTGGGTTTTGGCTTTCCCTGGAGCAGGCAGATCACACAATTCCCAGGACAGAGGTGACCACGCGTTTCCCTGTTTTTCCCAGGCTTTATCTCCAACATGACAATCCAGAGGCAGTTCTTCCCCAACGATGAGGATCAGACTGGTGCAGCCAAGGCCCTGCTGCGGCTCCAGGACACCTACAACCTGGACACAGACACCCTCTCTAGAGGGAACCTGCCAGGTGAGAGCCATGGCTGGTATTTGCATTTCCTAAATGTCCTGGTTACAAATGGTTTGCTCTGTTCCACCTCGTTTAACTGCTCAGCCTGAAGGTAACATCAGGAAGGGCTTTGAGCTGGCTAAAATTAATGACAAGGTGGGGTTTTTTTGGTTGAAATCTGCAAATCTGCATCTGTCTTCTAGTTATGGTAAGATAATCTAGTGTTAATAGTTTTTAATAAAAATCAAGAGCAATAAAATCTTAACCTGGGTGGGGGTTTTTCCTTGTGTTGCACTGGCAGATGCCTGGTTTTATTGCACAACTTAATGCATTTTAACAAGTTCCTTTGAGCTTAAACTTCAGGGACTGTGTAAACTGAAGAGCAAAAGATGGTGCATACACAGATTTGAGCCTGGGTGGCATTGCCTGAGCTGATTGCTAATAGGTTGCTCTGTGCAGGAGAAGACACAGCTCCTTTTTTTTTTTTTTTTTTTTTTTTTTTGTCAGAAAACTTTCCTCTGCTGAGTCTTCCTTGTTTCCTCCATTCAAAAATAGTCCTGTGCCAGCTGGCAAAAAATCAGCTCTGCACAATCCATCTGTGTTTTTGCAAGTGCTCATTGTGGTCAGATGCCTAATAAAATTAAGGGTAATTGGCTTTATGTGTTATGATGTATAACCTTGCTTTTGGGTTTGGTTCAAGACCTGCTCAAGGACCTACAGATTCCTTCTAATGCAATGAGCAGCTCGTTGCTGTTTTCCTCAAACAGCACAGAAATACGAAGTGAAGTTTTGCTGCCTTTGAAGCAGTGAGCTGTCCAGAACTGTGTGCAGTGAAGTGAAATGGCAGAACCTGGGAGTTCTGGAGGACAAAAGAGGATAGCTTGGACTCTGGAGAGCTCCAGAGGGGAACTTCCTATGTGATCACTTGTTTGTGCTCCTTTTCTTCATTCCCAGGGAATTCCTTTTGGTCCAGAATGTCAGTTACAGGCAGTAGCCTGCAATCTGCCAATCTGTCCTTTGAGAGTTTGCAGATTCAGGCTTAGGAAGCTGCAGGCGCTGTCCATGATGGGATGGGCACCAGGTGTTTAGTGAGGGAGCAGGAATGAACAGCTGCCCTCTTTGAGCACTGCAGAGCTGCTGCTAGAAACTCAGAATGGATTAAGATGTAATCAGGGATGTATTTTTAGCTGTAACACTGGCAGGTCCTGTTTCCCTTTTACAAGATTAAATTTGGTTTTTCATGGGGCCTGTATTTCCACAGGCAAAACCAGGAATCTGTAATTTGCCTACTAGTGCTTTAATCTTTCAGAGGTCACTTAAAATGTTTCTAAAAACAACTGACTTGAAAAAATCCCAAGCAGCTGGGAATTTACTCCCTGATGTTTTCCTTTTCCTCCCCCACCAAGTTGTCACTAACAAGTCGTGGTTCAGTAACATTTTGAAAGTGATAATGTGATGTCCTTGAAAACAGAGTTCTGAAACTTCAAATTTGGCTTATTTTTGCTCTTGCTGGGAGTGGTTGGGGTTTTGAGGAAGGAAGGTTTGTTTGATTTGATTTTTCACTAGTGGTAGAGACATTTAGCTGTTCGCTGGTATTCTGGCAATGGAAAGCTGCATCTGAGTGCTTGTGTGCCAAGGATTTACAGGCTTTAGAGACTTCAGCAAACAGCTACTGCAGAAGGGAGCTGTGGGAGAACAGAAATAAAACCCTGCTGTGAGGAATGAGAAATAACTCGAATGTTTCTCAGAGGACCAGTCTGAAACCTTGTGTAAAACTCTGTTTTGTTCTAAATACTCAGGTGTGAAGCACAAATCCTTTCTAACAGCCGAAGATTGCTTTGAGCTGGGGAAGATTGCCTACACAGAGGCTGACTACTACCACACAGAGCTGTGGATGGAGCAAGCCTTGAAGCAGCTGGATGAGGGAGAAGTGTCCTCTGCAGACAAAGTCTACATCCTGGATTACCTGAGCTATGCTGTGTATCAGCAGGGGGACCTGGGCAAGGCCATGGCACTCACCAGGCGCCTCCTGGAGCTGGGTATGGGCCACAGGGACACAGCTCTGCCTGGGCTTGTCCTGGAGAGTGCAGGCTTGCCTCAAATCTGACTTACAAATGTGTTTGTAAAGTCTGTTTTTATGTTTTAGGTAGAGTTTTGCTCCTTTGTAATGAAGGGTTTTCTGCCTCCTGACACTGTTGGCTTCTGTGCCTTTGCCTGACTGAAATCTGCTTCTCTCCCTGCGTTTTGCTTCCCCCTAGGTAGAGGCAAAACCAAAATTAATGAAATTGAAACTAAATTGGTGATACTGAAATCTCTGCAGATGATTTAAATACAAATTTAGCACGCTGAAGATGAAACACTTGTAAAAACAAGAAGTACAGAATACAGGACAATGAGATAAGAGTCTGTTTCAGGAAAAATGAAAGCATTTCTTCTTTTGTAAATACTTGACTGACTGACTCTGTCCTGATGCTCTGGGAAGCTCAGAACTACCCCTAACAGAGCAAAAGCTACTGAGAGCCTCTTATTAAAGAACTGAAGGTAAATCTGTAAGTTAAAAAGGTTTGTCACCAGAAATCCCAAATCCCACCAGGGAGTTTTCAGGTTTACAGCCAGTCATGCTGTCCCAGCTCTCTCCCTGTCTCATTCCCTTGTCTCTCCCTCTCTAGTGAGATGGGCTGGAATGGCCAAACCCTTTTTCCTCAGTGCTGGGACCCCCCTGTGCAGTGAGGGTTGGAGAAGCAGTTGCATGCATCTGTTTCCTTTTGCTTTCTGTAAATAACCACTTCTGGATGATTCCTCAGGGGCTGGAAACCTGCCAGTGATCCCTGTCTGTTTCTCTGTCCATAGATCCCGAACATCAAAGAGCAAACGGGAACATGAAATACTTTGAATACATCATGGCTAAAGAAAAAGAAGCAAACAAGTCCAGCACAGATTCAGAAGAGCAGCAGGAGAAGGAAACTGAGGTTAAGAAAAAGGATTACCTGCCTGAGAGAAGGAAGTACGAAATGCTGTGCCGTGGGGAGGGGCTCAAAATGGTAAAGTGGAGTAGACTGTTCTCAAATGTTTGAAACCAAACAATGTCAGGAATTTGTGTGTGGTGTGCAAGCAAGGAAGTTGTTAGAGCAGCTGGATGAGTGTGCAGAGTTGAGGATCATGTGTTGGATTTCTTCCCTGTTTCAGCCTGTTCAGTAGACAGAAAGTAACACTGCCCCAGGCACTGCTGGCTGTCTTGGATGTGCTCCATCAGTGGAAATAATTGAATAAGGATGCTGGAAGTCCGGAGTTACAGACAGAATTAAATAGGAGTGGGTTTTTTTAGCGATAAAATTATCTTAGTAGGGTTGTGTAAAGTAATGCTTGTTGAAGTATTGCACAGGAGCATTCAGGTGCAGACAGCACTGATTTCTCAAACCGGAATCATCTCTTTAACCTGTCACATAACGAGGCTGGGAGAGTGAATTGCTTGTGTGCTCAGGACGTGTTCTGACCTGGGAGATATCAATGTCCTGTGGGAGTTCTCTGACTCCTCCTTGCTCTGCCTCCCTTCCAGACTCCCCGGAGACAAAAGAGGCTCTTCTGTCGCTACTACGACGGGAACAGGAACCCCAGATACATCCTGGGCCCCGTCAAGCAGGAGGACGAGTGGGACAAGCCTCGCATCGTTCGCTTCCTGGACATCATCTCCGACGAAGAGATCGAGACCGTGAAGGAGCTCGCAAAGCCCAGGGTAAATGCTTTACCTTTGCCTGCCAAAGGCTTCCTTGCCTTTGGAATCCTAAATTCCACGTGTCCTCGGTGTAAGTGTCTGTGGCTGTCTCCTCTGGAGCGCAGGGGTGTGTGCAGTGCGCTCACACCTTGCTTGCCTCACCTTGCAGCTCTTGGTGGCGCCCCTAGGAGGAGACTGGGAAAAGCTGGGAATTCTCTGTGGTGACTGGGAGCCAGGTCACAGCAGTGCAGGATTGTCAGGCTCTTCCAGCAGACACAACTTCAGCTGGTTCAGATGAGGAGGAGAATGTTCTCCAACAGAAAACAGAGCAGAGAGGGTGTGCTGGAGTGTTCCTGACTTGTGTTTGGTTTTCTGCTTTTGGGTTTTTTTCCTTTTCAAGTCTGGAAGGGAAAGGAAGCCATTCCTCTGGTCCTGGAATGCCACCTTCTTGTACAGACAAGAAAGGAATGGTTGTATTCTCCATTTTGGTATAAGACTGGCTTCTGTCTCTGGCTTCTCTCTTCCCAGGCTTGGAAGCTCCCTGCATATGAAAGAGCTTTAAGAGAGGGCAGGACATAGTTGCTGGGTTTTGCCTTCTTATTGACAGTGGTGGCTCATCAACCCTGTTTCAGACACCGGATGCAGAACTTCTTGTTTCTCAGTGAGGAATAATGCAGGGCAGTTCCACTGTCTGAGAAAACAGGAGTGCCCAAGGCAAACAGCAAACTGATGGAGTTGCCTTCTGTATCCAGTTGGTGCAACTCTGCATCTACAAATGCACACTGAAGATTTAGTTAATTAATTCATTTTGCCATCAATTCTAAAATAAGACTTAAACTCATAGAAGTGGTTTTTTCCTGCTATTTTCCTTTGCTTTTGGCCTGAATGACTTTTTCTCCAGAATGAGCTGAGCAGATGGAGATCAGGGGAATAAGAGCATTCAGTGCAAGAGAAGCTGTTGGCTTGGCCTGCTGCAGGGTGTACATGGGCACCTGGGCAGTGAGGCTGTCCTTGGCATACCAGGGAGCCTGAAGGGGGTCTTAAAGCCCCCTGAAGCCTGAGGTGTTGGACATTGGGAAGAATTTCTTCGCTGAAGAGTTTGTCAGGCATTTGCAGGACCTGCCCAGGGAGGTGGCAGGGTCACCATCCCTGGAGGTGTCCAAGGAAGGACTGGATATGGAACTCAGTGCTCTGGGCTGGGTGGCCAGGTGGGGATTGATCAGAGGTTGGACTTGATTATCTTGGAGGTCTTCTCCAACCTCAGTGTGATTCTGTGATTGTTCTGAGTTTTCTGAGGTAATGCTCTGAAGTGTAAGCTCTTCCTTCCACATACCTGTGAGGCATCTCCTCCAGCTTTGCTGCAGGGCTGAAAATCTCTGCCCCCATTGCTGGTCTGGAGGTGTTGGAGCTCCTTTGCTCCAGCGTGATGCATTCCACACCTGTGGGAATGTGGCCAGACTACTACTTTACAGAGCAGAAAACTGTAAATGTGTGACTGTAAGCTCTGAACTTGTTGAGGTCGCTGTTTTCCTGTCAAACACTCTGCTCACAGCAAAGACTTGGAGACCTTTAAGGCAGGAGCATCTGTATGCAGTTACTGCTCCCATATTCCCTGTGGCTGAGGCCTTGCACGGCTCAGCAGCAAAAGGATTGTGTTCTTGGAGACCTAAAGGTCATCTCCTCTTTCCTGCTGCTCAGGATGCTGCCATCCTCTGGGAAGAGACAGTGCTGGCTGCTCCCTGCCCAGCCTTCTGCCGTGCTGGCAGGATGAAGCCTCATTATTCAGCTTTGGAGTCTCGCTGGAATTGTAGTTTGTGCCTTGTTTTTTAATGTGTCTGCATGGGAGGAGAGGAGAAGCAGCAGTCTGGGAGCTCCAAGTATCTTTTCTTGTCGGTAGATATGGAGAGAGGCCTTGGCTTGTTTAGTTTATTTTAGTAGAGAAATGCTTCTGATTGTTTGGGAGTTGGCATGGCGTTGTGCCCATTGCAAAATTTGGGCTCTGCATCTCAGGCTTTCCAGTTATGAGTGATGGAGAGTGTCTGGTAGTACATGAACCAAGTTAAAGGTTGGTGAGATTCTGAGTTGGAATATTAACACAGATAGGAAGGCATGAAGTAAATGGAGAACAGCAGAGGGAAAGGAAAGCCTTGAGGCAGGAGTTCCCACTCTGTGTAAAAGTGACCATGGGTGAAGCAGAAGTTGGTGAGAGCTCAAAGGAGCTCAGCAGTGCTGCTTTTGGTACAGGAAGGACTGGAAAGGAATGGTTTATTCACCTTTGGCTTATGGTGCTTCCTGGATTCAATTTGCCTGTCAAACTCTTCATCCAGGGGCAGGACAGTGTAGAACAAAGCACCACTTGTCCCTGTGCCACACCACTGTGCTGCTCCCAG
>VZSR01003794.1:380056-394128 GCA_013398615.1 Brachypodius melanocephalos | reverse complement strand
CAAACCCCAAACAAGAAACCTTTGTTTTGGTAAAGCTGGAGCCTCCCCCTCATTGCCGGTGGCCCTGTACCTGTCGGTGGCAGGCAGAGCAGGGCGGCGGGGCCGGGGCGGTGGCGGCTCGGTGGCGTTGTCCCCATCCCCAGGCTTCTGAATGGTCGGATTGCTGGCATGCAGATTGTGCTTGTAATGCAACTTCTGATGGTTCGCTTCACAGCTGAGGCGAGCCACCATTTCAAACCCCATAACGGGAGCCTTGGAGACGGCACATTACAGAATTAGCAAAAGGTAAGAGAGCTCTCTGCCAGAGGTTTTGGGCCTGTAATGAGTGTGTACATCCTGCTCATTCTGAGGAAACGTTCTGAGGAAACCAGGTGGGCTGAAGAGACGCCTTGTAGTCTGCCTTGTGATTCCATGCAGATCTGTAACAGGCTGTTACTGCTGAGTTTCTCAGTCTTTTCCTTCAGCTGGAAGTTCTGGGGGCGTGTTTTGATTTGTTCTTTCCTTTTTGGTTGCCTTCTCGAGTCTGTTTTTCCAGCAAGTCTCTGCAGTCAGTGTGAAAAATACAAGATGCTACAAAACCTTCAGTAAAATCTGGGGGTTTTTTTGTTTTTAATCTATCCCCTTGCTCTTCTCACGACCAAGAATTGTCCTCCCTTTCTTTGGAAAGTGTAGCAGACCTCGAAGTGCCTTAATGGGTGTATGAAATGCTTCAGGTCCTTGCTGTGCACACAGACAGACACACATCTCCTTGTCCAGGATAATCCCACACTCCCAGCTGGGCTCCTTTACCTCCTGCCTGACACAAACCTGGCAGAACCTAGGCTCACTTCCACTGGGCTCCTGGTTCTTTTCAGCTTGTCCATTAAGTACTACAAGCACTGAATTTAGCCAGCGCTTTCCAAAATTGGCTGGATCTGAAAGAAACCACCTGCCCCTGCCCTGCCCTCCCCTGGTTTTAGCCATGGTAATTAAAGATTGGCTGCACAGGCCATCAGCACTGAGCCAAAATTCTGGGAGGAGTTAAAACTTCTGGGTGAGGAGGAATTGTCTGGGAAACTCAGCATCATAGGTTACTTGTAGAAAGTCTCAATTTTAAACAACAACAAAAAAAAGGAAAATAATAAAGGGAGGAAAAAAAGTGAAAGGACAATCTAACCAAATTATTCCAACCAATTTGTTGTGATTTGGACATGGCAGCTGCAGCTTGTGTTGCCCTTCCAACCATTGCTAATATGCGAGCATCGCATCCGGACCAATCGGAACCCTTTCAAACACCTGGGGCTTGGCCAAAAAGCAGCCTGCGAGGTGGGTAAGCCTTGTCCTTTCTCTTTTTGTAGCTGAGCCGTGCTACTGTTCATGACCCTGAGACTGGGAAACTGACCACAGCACATTACAGAGTCTCTAAGAGGTAAGGGGAGGGGATTCCTTGTCTGAGGAATTGTGTCCTGGGGCTTTGCTGCTTCAGCGCTGAACGTGGGCGAGGATTTTGTGTAACTCTCCTTCAGCCTTTCCTTCAAAGACAGTGGGTGGGCAAAGCACGCCTGAGCTGTCATCTAACAAAGCACAGGCTCTGCTGAAGCAGAGGTTGGTTGTCAGTGGTGGCATTCCAAGGTGGAAGTGCCCTCTCTGGCTGAGCATGGCTGTGACTAACGTACTAAACGTGGGCGTGGGGCTCTGCTGGCACCCAGGGCAATGGGGCACCTCCCTGGCTCACCTCTGCTCCTCACCTCCAGTGTCCACCCTTGCTTAGAGCTAGGAGCTGCTGTGATTCCTGGGAGCACTGCCCATTGAAGCTAGGTGATGATTTTAAGGGATTTTTGTGTTGGAATGATGGAATGCAGTTGCTGCTCGAATAGAAACCCAGGGTTCTTCCAGCTGCTTTGAACAACCCCCTGAACTTGGAATGGCCTGGAGCTGAAGGGGTTTTATTTAGCTGTGAATTTCTTCAGAAAGGTAAAAGTGCTTCCAACTATGGGCTCACAGGAAGGTGATTGATTCAGGAATGATGGTAGGACTCAGGAAAACTGGAAAACCACTGGAGCTGAGGTCCTTAAGGCCACTCTAGAGGCAAGTTGAAAACATTTTTTTTTTTTTAATGCCTCACACCTCTGCAGTGTGTGGGTCTGTGTGCTCATTGGCACACATGGGTAGTGGGAATCCTCTGGAAATGTGTCTTGGACATTTGCTCCTTAGAACTGCCCCCACAGAGGGACATGAGGAACATTCACCTTCCTGTTGGACGTGTGTTGCGTTTAGCTTTTATTTCTTGTTTTTAATGTTCAAGTCTGTCCATGTCTTACCCATCTCAGTTATTTGTCACTGCTTATTTGGAAGGCTTAATTTATTCACTTGTGGGGTTTGTCCTCTGTGCCAGACAGCTCTGGAGTATTTACTGAGGAAATTCCATCCATTTGAACATCCCCTCCTGTCAAACTTGATGTGCTGATGATGGGAATTGGAGAAGGTGACCAGATTACTGATGGAAACTGGGATGCATAATTTGTCCCTATTTAAATAGATGAGGCTTAGTGAAAGAACTTTGTGAGTTGTGATTTTTCATTAGTAGGAAGTGTTATTCCATGAGGTAGTGCAGATGCCACAGTCAGAAAAAATAGTACAAGGCACTACCCAACGTTAAAGGCCAGTTAAAAAAAACAGGGTAGAGCCTGGGGAACAGGGCCCTTAAATTCTTAATGAGGTTTGGTGCTCAAAAATATGTCTCTGTGGGACTTCCAATGTACCCAAGGAACTCTCGGAATTAAATCACATTTTACCAAGCTAAGTTTTTTAATTCAGTGCCTCACTGGAAACTGGCATTAAAATTGTAGAGACATATCCAAGAAGCTGGGGAAGGCCATTTTTTGAGGGTAGGAACAGCTTTGAGGGGTGGAGTGGGACTGCCCTTCTCCTGCTGCCCCTTGCCTTTGCTTTCCTCCACGTGCAGATTTGCAGGATGGGTATGGACTTTCCAAGAGAACCTGACACCTAAATGTGAAATAGGAGGCAGAAGCCACCCCAGCAGCCTGATTTAGAGAGCCTGTGCTGTTCCTGCTGCTCTCCTGCACTGCCAGAAACATCTTTCCCTTGGAGCTGCTTGAGCCGGTTCAGATTCCAGATGAATCATTGCTCCTGAAAACCAAAAAAATGCTCACTTCATTTCTTTAATAGCTGACTGCTTTCCCCCTCCAAACATTCCTTCCCAGCACATGCCCTCCTAAATTACAGCATTCCTGACTCTGAGAGAGCTACTGTTCCTCGGTGGGACGTGGCAGCTCTGTGAAGGGGGGCACCTTGCCAGCACCAGCGAGCTGTGTGTGCAGCACCAGGATAAACCCACCCACTCTCACACTGCTTTTACAGATAAAAACCACCTTCTCCCCCTCCTCTCTCTTCCCAGCAGGCAGCCAGAGCTTGCAGAATGTAATGGTAAAAGTTTCCACTTAAGAAATACCTGGGCTGGGCTTTTACTCGCTCCCTGTTGTGTCTCTGCTGGTGCTTTTCTGCACACCAAGTGTGGCTTAGAACTCGGCTTTTTAACTCAATTGCCAGTATTTTGTGGCCAGTGACTTACAGAAATAGTGTTGGGATGTCATGTCTCCTCCTAGACTATCCAGTGCAGCTGAGATTCTGTGGGGGATGTGCTCTTGTGTGTTCAGCAGCTCCAGGGAATTGTCTGG
Source organism: Brachypodius melanocephalos (assembly GCA_013398615.1). NCBI lineage: Eukaryota > Metazoa > Chordata > Aves > Passeriformes > Pycnonotidae > Brachypodius > Brachypodius melanocephalos. The sequence goes on along the minus strand of VZSR01003794.1, from coordinate 390,451 downwards.
TTTTTCCTTAATGCACTGCTTAGTCTTTAAATTATCTCTGTGTAGAAGCATGGTGCCATTAAAAATCTTTAAGGTGCCTCATGCAGAATTGTAAGAGGGAGGAATATGAGACATTTTTTGGCTGCTCCATCCCTGGCAGTGTTCAAGGCCAGGCTGGACAGGGTTGGAGCAGCCTGGGACAGTGGAAGGTGTCCCTGCCCATGGCAGGGGGTGGAATGGGATGAGCTTTAAGGTCCCTCCCAACTGAGTAATTTCTGGATTCCATGAGTCAATATGATTGTTCCTGACCCTTTGTAATGCATATAAAAGTTGTTAAAAGCATCTCCCCCTCTCCCAGTGTGAATTCAGCATGCTAATGGAAGCATGAAATTTTTTATAACAGTTGAGGGATGGCTTTTTACAAAACCACGTGGGTCAGCAAAACACCAAACTTGCGTGGTCAGGGAATTGGGGGGGTTGTCTGGTGGTTATTCAGGAAATCCCAAATCCTTCTGTAACTAAACCAGTGGTATATTGAACTGCCCTGCCTGTGGCTTCCCAGGAATTGTCCCTTTTTCCTTAGGGCCCATCATGGACTCCAAGGTGGAGAGAAATAGGTCAGAAATAGGACAGAATGCAGTGAACCTGGAAGTGTGTAAATATTAAAAGAAAATGAACTGCTGAGCATGTTTAAGGCTGTTAATGCTGCATCTCCTGCACCACTGGTCAGGGGGAGTCTTTCTCTTTTTTTGATAGACAAGGGAAGGAAAAAAGCCAACTTTGCGTTAAGAAATTGTTTTGAATGAGGCAGAGACTTTTCTCAGCAAGGGACCAAGCTGGGGGAGGGAATGTGGGAATATTCTGGAATATTCTGTGGCCAGGCAAAGCCATGGATGCAGCTCCCATGACACCTCCAGGGTTAAATCCCCCTGTAACTCTGCCTTACTCCAGGCCTCCCTGTGGTTTAGCTCAGCACCCAGCAGACAGGCTGGCACTTGGAATATGGTTTCAATTCCCTGTTCCTCCACCTTCCATAGGCTTTCTTTGTATGTTGAGGCAGTTCATTTCTGTTTTTAAATGCATACAGTACTCCCTGAAAGGCTGCAGTATTCTCTCCAGTGAAGCATTCATTGCCACTCTAAATAACCAAGAGAGCAAGAATGCTTGGGTTTTTCTTTCCTTGGGTCGTTTTCTTTGGTTTTTTGTTTTTCTTTCCTTTATTAGCAGACTGGAGAGAGGCAAAGAGCCCACACTGAAGCTTCTGGCTGTGTTAAGGCTCTTCTTGTGCCTTAAACATGAGGTTAGGGCTGCTTGTGAGCATTACCTGGTCACCATGGCTGTGTAGCATGGCTGCTTTTGGGGATTTTTGTTTGGTGAATGCTTCATTTCCATGTCTTAGCATTCTTCTGCCACCTGAAATCAAAGCAGGTTGTGTTTTAACACCTCCTTGTACTAACAAGCGTTCAGCAGTGGATGGGTCTGAATGGGGATGTGTTTGTGCATGTCTGTCTTGAGAAATCTGGTTTCTTTTATCTCACAGTTCATTTGTCATTTTAAAAAAATGCTCGTAGAGATTCTGTAACCTGTGTCAGTGCCTTGTGTCATGTGTCATGTTACTGTTCCTCCCAGGCAAAGTATTTGGGGATTTATGGGTTTTTTTAAATACAAATCAAAGAAAACCTTAATTTAGTGTAAATGCGAAGGTCGATTTGAGTAAAAATACATGGATGCTGCTGATTATAGTTTCCAGCTGGGTTCTGGGCACAGGGATTTCTGTCCAGCAGGAAGCACTGCTGAGCCCAAAAGCTGAGTCAGCTGCTAGGGGAAAAAAAAAAAAAAAAAAGGTAGAAATAGCTCTCCGCCTTTTCCTGCCAAAAAAATAAAAGAGGGGGGAAATGAGCCCCAAATCATCAATATTATAACCAGTATTAGTGCCGTGGGCTGCCAGGGTAAAATGAAGTTACAGTGGCTGGCATGGGATGAGTAAAGCAGCAACAGAAACAGGCATCAGGTGAGCAGATGTGGAAAAACTCTAATACACAGTAGGAGGCAAACATTTTGAAAGATGTCTTTGGGACCGAGGTTGACCTTCCACATTTAAAAAAAAAAAAAAAGAGGGGGTTAGTTTGGATTTCACCCCCCCCCCTTAAAAATCATTGTGTACCTGAAGCAGGTGCTAAATATCAGATTTATAATGGGCTGTTCTGATAGCAGTTGTTCAATTGAATTGATTGTTTTCAGAATGGTTTTTAGTAGCACTGCAGGGGTCAGTGATGGGAAAGGGCAGCTCCCAGAGTGCTGCCTGGAGGTGTGTGACGTTCAGGGGAGCTGAGTTCCAGCTACACAGACAAATACAGTAACTCACCTGTTCCTGTCTCAAATCTTGCTTCAAAATGCATCACCCCAGGGGCTGAATGAGCTGTTGGGAGTGGGGTAAGATCAAAACTGTGTGTGCCTGGTTTAAAAAAAATTCCTTAAACCACTTAAACCTGCTCCTTTAAACCACTGCTGGAATTGATCTTTCTGGGAAACGCGCTCATTAAATTCAGGGTTTTGTAACACCCTGAAAATACTTCTGGTCAGGCTACCTAATCCTTGAGAAGTCCTAGAAATGAATCCCCCACTGCAAGTCCCCCCAGGTGTTGCTGCAGTGCTGCCAGTGTCACTAACTGTCCCCTCCTGCAGCGCGTGGCTCTCGGGCTACGAGAGCCCGGTGGTGTCCCGCATCAACACCAGGATCCAGGACCTCACAGGGCTGGATGTCTCCACAGCTGAGGAGCTGCAGGTAAGTGGCAGCGTGGGTTTGCTGCTGGATGCCAGCACCTCGCCTCAGTGGGTGGGGTGGCCACAAAAATTCATTTATTTACAGAGGGGAAGAGAAAGTGGTCTCTGCAGAGCATCTGTGCAGTGGGAAATGACATTTTGGGGCTGAAACAGTGATAACTGAAACTCTGGATGTGTAATTCCTTTTTATTTAGACAAATAAAATGAGTTTCATGGCTGCAGGTTGAACTTTGCTGCTGTTGGAGGCAGTTAAAAGTTTAGCTTGACTGGTGCTCAGGGAAGGCCACCAGTGTGTCTGGTGTCCCTGGGATGTGGGAAACGCTGGCTAGATGTCTAACTTGAGTAAACTGTAATTTAGAAATGCTTTTGTTTATTTGCTTGAGGCCTTTAAATGAGCAGCTGCTTCCCTGACTGAGCAGAGCATGAGTACCTAGAAAGCAGGACACCCACAAAGTTCTTATGGAACCTTCTGTGCTCCTTGCCACTCTGTCAATGTTCCTGGTGATAAAATGGCCAAGGATCTGGTGGAAAACTGAGGTTATTTTTTTATAACCAATTGGCAAGAAAGACAGGCAACTCTCTTTATTGACACAGTCAAATTCAGGTCAAAAAGTGGTTTAAATGTGATGTAAAAGCACTGTGACACTGTTCTGAAGAGAGGCTGAAAAGTTCTCTGTAGAAGAAAAATGCTTTTCTGCCCTGGGAAGCACCAGATTCCTTACCTGGAGCATGCTCCATCCTGCAGTGCCAGTCTTGGATGTGCTCCTGTTGCTTGACATTTCCTGGGGCTTGGTGTTTAAACTTCATCTCTGCAAAGGTTGTAGCTGACAGTCAAACTCTTGCCTGGTTAAAGACTGATTTACTAGATCCTGTGCTTCTCCTTTCACTGTAGGTAGCCAACTACGGCGTAGGAGGCCAGTATGAGCCTCATTTTGATTTTGGAAGGGTAAGTCCTGTTTTGTCTTCACCTCTCTCTTCTTCACAAGCGCTGTGTTTCTCTTTTTCAGGTGGCAAATTATGGAGTGGGAGGACAGTATGAGCCCCACTTTGACTTTGCACGGGCAAGTAAAGAGCTGGAGGAGAGCTAGACCTGGTGAAGCCTGGGCCTCTGGGCTGGGGCACACTCTCTGTTCTTCAATGTGCATTAAATTTTATAGCTCTTCCACTTTCCTAATCCATGTCAGTGGAGAAAGCCCTCTAAACCACCAGCTGAACCTGTGTGCTGAGTGCCAGCAGACTCCTGACAACTGGAAAAAGTCTTATCTCACTGTCCTTAATTTTTAAATTGGACCTAAATTCCCCACCTGTTTTAGTCCAGCTTAAATTGCAGACTGCTGAAATTCAGTTGGTTATTTACTGGGCATAATTCTGTGTGGTTTAACCCCTTCAGATTAACTTTAACCCTGCCAGTCCCAGCCACCAACTCTGAATCAGGATCTCTGCTCTGTAAGCACCTGCTCCAAGGCATTCCAACTGATTAACAGGTTTTGTTTGGAAACCCTGGGGTTGTTTCCCAGAGTAACAGTTGCTGGAATTTCAGTGCACACAAATTGTGGTCGCAGGGGGTGGGTTTAAAAAGAGCTGTGTGACAGAAGTTGGTATCAAAACTCATCAAAATGAGATTCATGCTTGTAAGTCGAGTGCTGAACAGCTCTGAGTTGCCTGGTTTGTCACTGAGGCTTCCTCCCTGCTTCCCAGCTGGAATCCAAAGTGGAGTGTGGCAGGGAGGTGTTTCAGCTGACTCTGGGACCCAGAGCTGCCCTGGCTGCTGCCAAGGACAAGGGGGATGAGTGTAATTAAATAATTCAGTTTGCTGGGAGGAGGATTTAGAGACTCAGCCTCAGACAGCACAGTTGTTCTTACTCATTAGACATCTGGGCTTAATGCCCTCCCTCCCTCTCCTACAGAATTTCAAAGTGCCTGGTGTATTTAAATGAATATTTCACTCCTATTGCATTCCTCTCCTCCTTCCAAATCGAGGGGTTGGATTAATTCTTCTGCATGAGCCTGTTGTGTGCTGCTGGCTCAGCAGCTGTGTGTCATTGGCTGCGCTCAGCAACCAAAAAGAAATGCTGATGGAATCTGCCTGCTTTTGTTCACAGAAAGATGAGCCAGATGCTTTTAAGGAATTGGGAACAGGCAACAGAATTGCTACTTGGTTGTTTTATGTAAGTGATACATTTCTGCCATCTGTCAGTGCATATTCTATACCATGGAATGATTTCATTCTGCTTTTCTTTCATTGGTTTTTACTGAAGGGACTTGCAAGTGAAGCAGCCACTTTATTTGGGGTGATACATATGGGGGGTTCTTCTTGTCCAGACTTTGCAGTTCTTCCATGTGTCTTAAGGAGGATTTTCCCCCAAAATTTGAGCATTAGCTTAAATTATTTGCCTGGCTGTTTATTTTTGTATCTGCATCAGTATTTACAGCCTGCTCACTGCCTTAACACTCAGGTGGGAAGGATAAGGTTGGGACTACACTGGGAACAGAGGGGGTTTGGCCTTCTTAGGGGATTTACATCAACATTAAACTTCACTTTTACTAAAAAGTGAGATTTTATCAGCCTGAACTCACCTGTCCTTCCCCACCTGTTCAGATGAGTGATGTGTCAGCAGGGGGAGCCACGGTCTTCCCTGAAGTGGGAGCCAGCGTTTGGCCAAGAAAGGTGAGCACGATTGATCCAGCAGATAAAACCACTCCTCCCCACCTACCCAAAGAGAACAGGCACCAAACAGAGCTTTAAAATGAACCTTTAAAATAATTGTAAGCACCTCTGTGCTGTCATAACAGTGCTGTGACTTTCCTTAAGTGCAGCAGCTGGAGCTGTGCTGGTGATTCCAAGGGCCCTGATATTCCATGTGGATGCAAATGCAGAACATTTAAACTCCAAAACACATCTTCAAAATACTCAAATCTGTGAGTTGATTTAATCTTGAGGCATCTGTAGGAAATTCTCCTGTCAGTTTTTTCCTTCAAGCAAGGTTTGCCTTTGCTGGCCTGCTGCTCAGCTTTAGTCAATAACCTTGGCTTTCTTAAACAGCTCAGGAGTTGAATGAAGCTGGCTTAGGATTTAAAAAAATAGTAAGAGCCAAGTAGCTAGACATACAATAAGTCAAAGGAGACTTACTCCTAAGGAAACAAATTATAGGATATGGAAAAGAGCTTTCAGTTTAAAAGGAGAATCTGAAACACAAATGCACCTACCTTTGCCTTATCCTTTGGGTGTGCAAGTGTGTGTTGTACAGAGTGTTCCCTGCCATCCCCAGGGAACAGCCGTGTTCTGGTACAATCTCTTCCCGAGTGGAGAAGGCGATTACAGCACGCGGCACGCGGCCTGCCCAGTGCTAGTGGGAAATAAATGGGGTGAGTACCTGCCTCTGATCTCAGTCTGGGCTCTGCTGTGGGGTGGCTTGGCTTTATTTTTCCTTTGGACTTTTATGGTTTTTTGTAAAGAATTCTATTTAATTTACTTTATCTACCTCATCTCTCTCTATATGTTAAACATATTTTATAGAGTAGTGTATTTCATTACGTGTATAAAGGAAATGAATACTATATCTACTTAAGGAGTTTTTGTAGCTTTGCAGCCATGGGAGGTTTTCCAAACCTTTCCAAACTGGAAGGGTTTTTCTTCTGTTTGGTTGGTTTGTTATTTAATTTAATTTTTTGTTTGTTATTTATTTGATTTTGTTACTTGGTTGGTTTTTTAATTACACGAACTTCACGTATTTGTGCACGGCAGCGGGGTTGGAACAAGAGAGTCTTTTAAGGCTCCTTCCAACTCATTCTGTGATTAAAACCCTTCAGAAAATTAAGATAATCCTATGCTTTAGCTGGCCTAGAGCCTATTTATCTTCACATGTGCAGTGACCCAACACCTTTGTGTCTTTGCAGTCTCCAATAAGTGGCTCCACGAGCGGGGGCAGGAGTTCCGCCGGCCGTGCACGTTATCGGAGCTGGAATGAGCAGCCTGGGCTCCTGTGTACTCAGAGTGTGGGACAGGCACACACCTGCCAGTTTACAACTGACTAACAAACACTCCACTACAGGTTCACCGCCGCTGTGCCAGCTGTGGACAGGACAAACGTGCTTTTAGTTCCCTCCAAATCCCCCCCCCGAGGTTCATCAGCAGAAAATACCGAGGATGACAAGTGTTATTGGAAAAAAAAAAAAAGGACAAAATACAGATGAGGGCCACAACTTACGGTGGTGTTGTGTGTGGTGTTCCTGTCACCATCATCCCTCTGAGCAGTGTGGGCAGCCAGGGGTTGTCTGAAGTCCTCCTCATCCCTGCCAGGCTTAGGGCAGGATGATTGCCTGGGAGGGCTTCCTTCTAAGGAATGCTGAATTAAACCCATTCCTCAATTCCCAGACACTCAACTCTTTGCTTTCCTAGAGTGCCTCACCACTGCAGGCATGCTTTGTTGTTTTTTTTTTCTCTGGAAAACAGGTTATTAGCATGTTTTAGCCTGGTTTTCCATTTCCACAAAAGCCCCACTTTTTAAACTTGTCTTCCTTCTCAGCCTGTGTAGAGAATTTGGCTCTTAATCTTGACCACCTGAACTGGCAGATCCACAGGCAGAGTCAGGATGCCTCTGCAGTGTCAGAGCAGTCTGGAAACACCCACAGCCCATCTTCCCTCCTCTTCTGCAATGTTTGTCCACGTGAACAAATGCTGCTTTTGTTCTGTCCTGGCAGCCAGCTCTTCCCTCTGTTCCTCGGGCAGCAGGGATGGGGATGTTCCCATCTTCATTAATCAAAATTGTCGTGCCTTAGGACACTGGAATTTCAACTTGGTTCTGAGACTTCAGGTGCTGAGGTAACACAGACCACCCCCTGCCCTCGTCCTCCTCCCAGCTCTTGAGGTTTCAGGAGAAACTCTCAGCCTATTTATAGTCCTGAATCTTTTTTAGATGCAGGCTCACTTTCCTGAACCCTTTCCCTTCCACAGGGATTTTCCTGAACCCTTTCCCTTCCAGGATTTTTAGCAAAATATCCAAATATCTCACTAGCACGAGGACAAAAATCAAAAGAAGCTGCACCTGCCTCTACCTAAACAGTCCAATTTTTTGGATCATGATGGTGATTTTACTGATTTAGGGATCAAGCCTGAAGTCTTCACAAGGGAAAAATTCCAATTTTAGTTAATTGGATTTTCTGCCTCAATAAAATCTTAACAATTGAGCCAAAACATACAAAACTTATTGTTAAATGTTCTAGAAATACCTCTGGATTACTGGGAATGCAGTTTAAGGTACTATAGTTGGAGGAACTGCAAACTTTCAGAAGACACTTTAAAAGATCTTTGCTGGAAAATAATTGTTAGATTTCTACTGAGCCTGGTAGCAGTGGGACCCACAGAACTGCCCCTCCTTAGCCCTGCACCTTCCTGAATTTTGCCTGGCTTTTGGCAGCTGGAAAACAAAGTCCATCCATAATGTGAGAACACAAAGTCTGCACACTCCCATCTCACATCTGTACTGCTCCTTTACCAAGAGCAGGAGCTGATCTGAATAAATTCACCCCAGAACTGCATTAGCAGAGCTGATCTTTGAGCACTAAATTGTAATAATTTTTAAAAACCCAAACCCATAAGATTTGTGCCTGCCTGAGTTTTCTAACTTTTTCATCCATCTCTCTTCCTATCCATGGTTCTGTTCTCTTTCCCATCTCTTAGTTTGTTAAGCTCCAAAAAGGTAACCATGGCTGCAGGTGCCTCCCACCATATCCCTGCAAGTAAAAGGGGATAATGAACACTGTGGTGTTGAGAATCCTGCCTTTTGGGCATCCATAAATGCTTGTAGGGAAGCCAGTCCTACCTAGTAAAGGAGCACAAAACAAAATCCCTTTATTTCCATCAGGAACACGAGTGGAAGACACCTGCATTTGCTCTTACTGTCCCATCTCTGTTCAACAATCACCAAAGCATGAAAAAAAAGGCAGAGGTGGGGAATTTTGCTCAGCAGTTCTCTCCCTCACCTCAATACCAGTGAGTACTTCCAGTGTTAAACAGCATCAGTCTCAGGCAGTGCTGGGGCAGTACAAATGTTCTGGTGCATGACTTTTTAAAGCAGTGAACCACTTGCAGATAATTCTTCAGGAAAGAATTTCCTACTGTTGATGGTAGAGAATTTTACTTGGTTAAAGGAAAAAAAAAAAGTCTCTCAAATCTTGAATCTGCTGAGGCACATCAGGAATGTTTCAGATTATGACAACAGGGTTTTTTAACTGCAGACAATCCCTATTTCCTCTCCCTCCTCTGCAGTGGTGTCCATGCATCCAACGCTGACTGTGTAAGGGATTACACTGGTGCTGCTGCTTCTGCCTTATCCCATCATTTCTCAGAGGGCTTTTGGATCCCCAGCGTGGCTCCTGTGTGAATCTAGTTTTGTATTAAACATGATTGAAAACTGTCTGGGCTCACAGTGACTGATAGCTGAGAAACTGCCTTACTGTTACTTTTTTTTTTTTTTTTGTAATAAAATTTTTAATGTTAAAAAAAATGAACAGGCTTAAAATAAAAGCCACTGCCATTAGCAGTGAGAAATCCTCCACATCCAACTCTCCTCGTATGTGGCTGCTATAAATCTGATCACACAGAGTTTTATCACCATTTGTGGAAACCAAGCCCCTCTGTTTCCCTTCACCATCTCACTGAGCAGCTGCAGGAGCTGCTCCTATCCCAAATTCCTCTTCAACACTAAACTTGGTGTCTCCACTGGGAACACACAGCAATAAAGGACTCTGAGAAGGGAGGGCGGATAAAGCTGGGCTGAAAGCAGGGTTAGCTGCTGAGGGTCCCTTTTCCAGGGGTGACAAATCTGTTTCGTGAAGCCAGAAGGTCAAACAACCACTTACCCTGGAATGGTTCTAGGGAGGGAAAGAAAGCACCCAAGACTCCAACAGCACAATAAACTCACATGTGGGAAGGTCAAGCTGGCCTCTTCCATGACCAAAACCTGTGGGGTTTGTACACCACAGCCATTCTTGGGCTTCACCCTGCAGAGCAGTGGAATTTGTGCTCAATTCCTGTCCTGAGAAACCTGCAAAAAGCACAGCAAAGGCTGGTGAGAGGCTTGGATCCTTTTGCCTGTGGAAGGGAGCCGTGCGCTGCTGATGGAGCACCAGGCTTGCAGGTAGGGAACTGCCCCAGACGCCGCTGATGGGATCACACATTTGGCAGCTGAGGCACAGGAAATAACCCTTTAGTGCACCAGCACTGTATTTTGGAAAGGTGATGGATAGAGTTCCATCCCAGCCCCCCTGTGCTGCTGAGCTGCTGCCCTGCCCCTGCCGAGGTGGGCCTTGGAGGAAGGGAAGGGCTCTGGATCAGCCCTGTCCCACCCCAACCAGTGACTTCCCACCATCCTACCGGGGTCCCTGGGGCTCTTCTGGCACAGCATGGGGGTGATCACCATGGGAGGAACCCAGCAAGGGTAAGGACCACAGCAGCTGCAGCTGAAAAGGCAGGGTAAGGTCAGAGATGGGGAAAAAGGCCTGTGAATCTCACAGGGCAGGATAAGATGAAGAGAAAGGAAAGGGTCTGTCAGGATCATAGAATACCAGGGTGGTTTGGGTTGAAAGGTATTTAAAACTCCTCTAGTTCCACCCCCTGCCATGGGCAGGGAC
>VZSR01003794.1:323927-379956 GCA_013398615.1 Brachypodius melanocephalos | reverse complement strand
AGCACAGGAGCTGGGGCTTGGCTCCTGCTGCGGAGCTGAGAGGGTTTTTCCAGCTCCATCTGGGATGAGGCTCATTCCCACAGCCCTGGGGGACACAAGGAGCACCCGGCGGCAGGACAGGACGGGTGTAGTCACCTCTCCCTCCCCACGCAGGAGCGCTGCCAGCAGCCTGACAGTGTCCCTGGGAATGTGTGACTCACCACGGCCCGGGGCTGCTCTATATTTAAGCATTACGGAGGCAGAAATGAATGCACGCAGTCAGGAGCTGCCTGTGCCGAGGTCAGCACCAGGTTCAGAAACCAGTTGTCAAAGTTCACCACCGTGGCAAAAGCCATCTGCGCCCCTTAAATCTTCAGAGAGAGAAAAGCTGGCCCAGGGAAGGGGTTTTTTTAACTGCAGTGGGTCAAAGTGAGGCCACAGAACCTGCAGTGTCCCACTGTGCGCATCCACAGTCGGGAAGTTCCTCTGCTGCTGCAGCTGCTGAGCCACTCCTCGAGGGAAATTTGGAGGTTACTTTTATCCAATCCTACATTTTTCCTGGTCTTCAGATCTTGAAGTCTGGGTGCAACCGAGCTATTTGCAGCTGGACTGAAAAGCTCTCGAGAGACTGGCTCGGGGAGGGAAGGAAGGAAGCAGAAAGAAGGAAGGAGAGTTGCTCATCCCCGGGGCAGGGCAAAGGGGCTGCCACGTTTTGGAAAAGCAGTGAAACTGCTTTGTATTCACAAAGCCTTGCTTCGGGACCAGTGACAAACTAACAGGAAAATTTCTGAATCCTCTTTACCCAGGCTCTGCTCTCTGCCAGCTGCTCCCTCCCCGCCCTGTTCGGCTTTCCTAATTCCAATTGATCTTGCAAACAGCCTGGGCTCCAGAGCCACCCGCTCCAGGCTGCATGTCCTGCTCCTGCCACATTCCCTGTGCTTTGCCTCCTCTGCAGTCCTGCCAGCATTCTTCCCCTCTCTCTTTGCCTTCAGCAGCACATGGATCAGTCACCAGAGACCAAGGGATGACAAAGAAAGCTGTGTTCTGGAACTGCCTCCACAACAACCCTAAAAGGCTCTACAAAAAAGCAAGGACACCACGCACAGACACCCAGAGGCTCTTACACATTTCCAAGCTATTCCCAAATAGCTGGTTTGCTCTTTTTTACATTAATTTCTGCCAGGCTGTTGGCCAAGGCTGGGAGCAGTGGGACTGCAGACTGGAGTGTCAGTCAGCAGGGATTGAACCAGCAGAGACACCAAAGGCTCCACTCACTGCAAAACACAGCACAGGACACTTGAATCCAGTTTGCCCTGCACTGGAGCTCCCTGACAACAAATTCCAGGGACCATTTCCACCCACAACTGACAGAGCAGTCCCCAGCATGGTCTGAACAGCAGCCCTTCATTGCTCCCGCAGGGAAGTCCTCACTTCCTCAGCACCCCCTCTGCCGTGTGCCAGGGGTGACACAGATGTCACAAAAGGCTTACTCGAGGCAGGGATTTGCTGATTCCCAAGCTACCAACCTCCCTTTCCCAGTGTTCTCTGTATCTGGGTTTATCACCTCAAAGGCAAAGCTGGTTTGAGGTTCTCCTGGGACCTCCTGCACTCCTAAATGTCCCCTCATCCATAACTCAGCCCTGGCAGCCGTGGGCCTCAGAACAGATGGAACAAGCAGGCAGCAGCTGCTCCACACCCTTTCACAGGAGAGGGACTAACCAGCTTGCTTGCTCCCTTCCCCACTTCTCTGACTTACCCACCTAAGAAACCGCAACTTGGCTCTGGTTCCTCCTCCTCATCCAGTGTCTGGAGCTCATCACCCAGGGCCACGTGCACAGATGGAGGCAGTGCCACAGGGCTCTGGCCCTTCAGAAGCAGCAACCCAGCAGGTCTGAATCTCCTGCAGAACAATAAAATGCCAAAATTTGCATTTGTGTTTGGCATAGATTTGAAATGCCTCCAGCCCAGCTCTTCCTGAGAGGCAGTGCTGTGCTGGGGCACATCTGAAAAGCTTTCTAAGAGCAGCCAGAATTCCCACTCCAGTTCCTTTCTCTATTCTTTGTGAGTGGTTTGCTTTGTCTTTTGCTGTTTGTGTTCATTTGGTTGCTTTCTTTTTAATGAGCAAACTCAAACTCTCCACCAGCTGAGCAGGCCCCTGGGTCCTGGCAGGCCTGTCCCACTCCAAAGCCAGGACCTGCAGCTGCTGCCCCACAACCCATTTCCTGGCTCAGGTTTCAGTGCCAACCTTTCCTCCTGGGTCACCTGTGCTACACGTTTAATTTACATTACAAAGGAGCGGTAATAACCAGCTCTATAACATCAGCCTTCAGTACACATCAAAGGCAAGTACTCACCTACCACATTGATCCTGGAACTGGAGGTGATGTCAAGGAATTGGTGATGCCAAGGAATTGCCCTGAATGCCGTGTTTGTGTAACTCCAAACCACTCCAAGCCGCTGGATCAACCCCTCCGTGGGCCCATGGGATTTGCTAGGAGCAATACAGCCAGCAGCTAGGCTGCCTGAAGGTCTCATCTCACACCTTCATGTGCCCAGAAGAAAGGGAAAAGGCAAAGGGTGCTCCTCAGCCTGCCCGAGCAGCAGAAATTCTGGACAGAGAGATACTCCTCATGTCCCAGCAGGCTGGGGAGGGAGTGAGGTGGCCCATGCAGTGCCCTGGGGGGAGAGGTCCCTCCTGGGGAGCTGCAGCCCTGATTCCACGGGGACCGACCCTGTCCCGGCAGGATTGTGCAAACTCCCAGCGCCGGGAGCTGAACTCGCTCCGTATCTCGGCGCTGCACTTTGCACCCCGGCTGCCGTGACCTCTCGCCGGCTCCCTGGACAGCGTTTAAAGTCCAGGCAGAGCGGTGCCACTGCCTCGGGCACACAGCAGCTCATCCGCGTCGCTGCTGCCCCTCTGCCCGCCCGGGGGCTCGGGCATCGGGACCGCAGCATGCGGCTGCTGCTGCTGCGGGCAGCGCTCCTGTGCCTGAGCCTGCCCCTGGGGCAGGGCAGCGAGGAGCCAGCACCCGACAGCACCGGCCACCAGCATGCCCAGGCGGCATCATCCTATTCCGACTGGGGCATCGAGACCATCCGGGATGGCTTCGAAACGGTGAACAGCTACTTCGACTCCTTCTTGGAACTGCTCGGGGGGAAAAATGGAGTCTGTCAGTACCGATGTCGATATGGTAAGTGAACCTCACTGCTGCTGGCTCCTCTCTCCTCGCCCTTTTCCTCCTTTCCCTCTCCTTCCCTCCTACCCAGGAGCTGCCCCCCAGCTCCAGCACAGGGACACTGAGCCACCACCTTCCCCAAAAACAGCCTGGTGCCACCTTCCCCCAAAACAGCCCCAGCACCGCTGGACTGTGGGAACTGAAAAAATAGAGGATTTTCACAGCCTTGCAATAAGCTTACATAGACAGAGGTTTGAAACAGAGTTGGATTTTAGGCCTCGGAATATTTGGAGCATAAAAAGTTTCTGAGTGGCAAAAAATATAAAACAAGCAACTACTGTATGCTGTGAAGGTGTATGCGTAGTGTTTAGTGATCGGCTTGAGTAAATGCTTTTAAGCTTTTAGCATTAGCCTGTTGGCTAAAAAACTTATTTTAAAAAGCATTGTAACAAAGAAAATTTTGGCTTTTGTTGTTGTGGCGTGAGTTTTGCCATCTTTTATGTCTCTGCCTTCACTGAGGCTGACATGTGAAACAATGAAACAAAAAACTCGTGGAACGCCTCTCGGTGGCCCCATCCCGTTATTGGGTGTTAGATCCAGCACCGTGCTGTGTGCACAGGCACAGCAGGACAGGGTGCAGGCTTCCCTGGAAGGGCACACAGCCACCCGGGCTGCCCGGAGAGGACAGGGAGGGGAGGCTGAGCCAGCCGCCCTAATCTCGGCGACCTTGGGAGTGTCCTTATTCAGCAGTTGTGAGCTGGCCAATGCTGCGGGATGGAGGAGCAGAGATAAAAGGGGCAAACCACACGTCACCGGGAGGAATCTTTAGTGCTCCTGCTTGCTTTGGACTTCAGAGTGATTCACCAAAAAGGAAATAGTTTGGTTTGTCCTGGGGGCAGGATGAAAGGGGTGACATCTCAGGGAGGGCAGGGCAGGGTGATAGGGGCACAGGCAGCACTGGCCATCACCAGGGTACCCATGGAAAGAACCCTGTTTAGGAAGCAGCCAGGAGTTTTCCCCACAGACTGTATCCTCTCCTCAGCCTCCTACAACTGTCCCACAGCAACATCTTGTCCTGTCAGCTCAGCCTGCCCATCCAGAACTGCCTGTCAGCCCCTGTCCCCACAGCTTCACCCCACACTCCTAGTGCCCACCTGGGAAAGATGCTTGTGAGCACGGAGGGATTTCAACCCCTCTCCTCCCTGGAGCATTGTTTTTCACAGATAGATTCGATGCTTTGGGGAGACCCCACTGACCCTGTCTCAGTCTTTATGGATCTCATGGGTCTCCTGCTCTTCCCAAGCCAGCAGCCAGGGCACTGGGACAGAGAGATCTGCAGGGCTGGGACCTCAGCTCCCTGCCAGGGGCAGAGGGGTCATAAGGAGGTTAAAATCAGTCTGAAAGTTGCTGAGTTTTTTGTTTTGTTTCATAAATAATGCCACAGAAGCATAGAACAGGCTGAGTTGGAAGGGACCCATCAAATGCTGCCCACGTGGCTCCAAGGGTCTTGCTGGACCCTTTGCAGGACCATTTGTCCTTGATAATCTCTGGCACAGACATTGCAAACTGCGAGTGGAGACGATGCTGGGATGGTCCCAAACCAGTGAGATCCAGTCCTTGCTCAGAAGGATGAACACAAACCATCTTCGTGCTGAATCAGGGCCTAATTGCTTTTTTTCCCCAGGCATAAAGGAAAAATTATTCCTTCTGCTTACTTTCATTTCAGCCAAGAGATACCAATAATAGCTTATTTTGCCACAGTAGAGGTCAAGACTCACCTGTGATTGCCACATCCATCTTCAGCTGAGCACACAGCACTTGGCTGTTCCAGCTGCTGTAAGACTCTCCTGATTTTTCAGCAGCTACTGAGGTCTGAAAACATCCAACTTGATGGATTACTCCCTTAAATCAGGACATTAGGGTTACACTAGCATTTACTGGCAAACATCTTCCTGCTTACAAAGTCTCACTGGGCATCTCAGGGGAAACAAACAGCCTGAGCTGGGAGTGAAACCCTTGTAGCTTCCTCCTGGCCAGGCAAGTCTTCACTGCTTTGCTCAGCATTTGGTCCTGAAGGGCTTTAACATCAGGGGGCACCTCCAGGCTGTGGGAAAAGAGCCTTCAAAGGCGGGCTCTCCAACAGGGCTGGGGATGTGCAGGCACCTCTGCTCAAAGCCTGCCTGCCTGGGGCACACAAACAACAATGGACCACCCAAAACTGCAAGGAGCCCTGAGACCATCCATTCACCCAAAAATACACTCGCCTCCCCCCTGCCAGTGTCCCAACACTGAGACCTCCTGCATGGCCAGCAGCTGTTCAGCCAGCTGGCTGCTTTCCAGCCTGTTGGAACTGCTACAACAGCCTGGGGGTACTAAAATACATCAGGGAAACTCAGCTTCAGTTCTAGGGCTGTGCCAACAAGGCAGTGGCTTGAAATCTGCCTTCTTTCCTGTAAGGATGGGCAAGCAATAAATGATAACAGGAGCATTGAGTCAATGCTCACAGAGAGGCAGGAACGCCTGATATTCCTGTTTTGCTTTTGTTTACCTGTTAACTAGAAAACAAGATGTGGGAGAGAGGTTAATTGTGGTGTCTTGGACTTGACCTAGCTGAGAAAGAGTACAAAGGGGCACTTTACAAGTTTTAAAGCTCTGTTTTGCAGAGGGGAGGGGATAGGTTTCCTACAAGAGCTTATCCTGAAGGCAGTCTGATGTTTTGTGGATCAGCACAATCCTCATGTGAGGTTTTTGGGTTTTTTCCCCAGGACAGCTTTCTAAAACATTATAATAGCTTTGACTTTGGCTTAATTGGAGATCTGGAAACACAGCTATCTTTGGCTGAGACCTAGATAATGGAGGTAGAACTGGATGATCTTAAAGGTCCCATCCAATCCAAGCCATTCTATGATCTACACATCCCCAAAAAGTCTCACTCCTACTCAGACTTGCCATCTTACCCCATTAGCTGTCAGTGTGCTGCAGGAACAAAATTTACAATCAATATTACAAGCAAGTCACTCAAATTTGACTCCATCCTGCAAAACCCACAGCGGATTTTGAACTTTCCTCTGCCTCCTGCATCAGTTCAGGAACATCTGAATTCTGAGCCCCAGTCCCCACCCCCTTCCAAAAAAACTAACAAGGCTCTTTTGGAAGAAGAAAATTGCCTGTTGGCATCTCACAGCTGGACAGGATTTCAGTTTGCTATTTATTTGTAGCAAATCTGTTATTTAAGCAAAACAGCTCCAGCAAAGTTTAATTGAGAGGTGCTGGGAACACTTCTACATAAGTCTCTCTGAGGCTTTTGGCTGTAAGGCCTTCCCAAGGGCACAGCAGATTTATGGTTGAATTAACCACTGGCATTTTAGGTACCTCAACAGAAAAATGGGGAAAGCGTCTTAAATAATTCCTGGTGCTGACAAGAAGCAAGAAGTGGAAATGGAATTTAAAAGAACCCAACCCTGCCTTGAAGGGCTGAATTAGATCCATTTTATGTCTATATAAATTCTCTAGCCATGCTCAGGGAAGTAGAAACTTAACCCTTGATGTGATGGGCTTCAGAAGGCTCACCTCACACGTGTTTTTGTTGGAGCATTCATAGAGTTTATGTTTTCCCAGAGCAGGGACAGGACATAGGGAATGGCTGGAGCTGTGTCAGGACAGGGTTAGGTTGGATATTAGGAAAAGGTTCTTGCCCCAGAGGGTGGTCAGGCACTGAACAGGCTCCCCTACAAAAATCAGATTAAAATACTGCTGAAGGTATGCTAGAACTGGCTGCTAGCTGGACTCTCCCTACATTGGGTAAATAATTATTCACAGAGGGAGTTCTTGCTCCTTTATGCATATTAAGAAGAAGACTGAGGAAGGTGCAGAGATTAAAGGAATAGAAATGATTTGCAAAACGTGGCAGTGCATCACCATGGGCAGAAAATGCACCAAGAAGACCTGCTCAGAGCAAGATCAGACATGCAAGGTGGGGCACAGTTTGGGTGGGATCCACAGCCCATCAACAGTCCAAGAATGAACTGAGGATGGAAAGAAAGCTCCTTCCTAAGCTAGCGGTGTAACCAGCAGTGTTTGGGGATGCAGACCAAAAGGGAGCTGCCTGTCACTCCTTGCTTTTTGGATCTAGTCTTGGGAAGATCAGCTTTCCTAACATTTGTCCTGTCTTTTCTTTCTCAGGGAAGGCTCCCATGCCACGGCCTCACTACAAACCCCAAGAACCCAACGGCTGTGGCTCCCATTTTCTGGGGCTCAAGGTACCTGAAAGTGTATGTACTGTCCCACCCACTATTCCCAAAGGATGCAGCTCTCTCAGTACATAATTTTGGGCAAGGAAAAGGCTGGGCTGTGCTATGCTGGGCACCTCAGTGACAATAACCTATGTGCACACAGCAGCAACAGTGCATCCTCCACACCTGCCCCTTCACCTCTTCCCACACTTTTTGCCTCTGCCAAGCACTGAATTGAACCCACAGGCTTTAATACTGCACTTGCTCATTATCTTAAAGGCAATTAAAGAAATCATAATGGAATCACCAGGGAAAGCTTTCCCAGGAGGCTCTCAGAGCAGGGACTCCTATTTAGCTCATGCATTATTGCTGCCCATGGAGTCTGAAGCAATTAGGCAGATTCCTGCTCTGACAGCCCCTCTCTTTGCAGCCCATTTTTCATGTTAGGTTTAATTCCTGAAACTCTTATTTCACTGCAAACCTCGTGGGCATTTCTGTGGTGCCTCCTCTGCACCCAGGCAATCATGAGTGCAGCGAAGGAACAATTCATCTCCTAAATTTTACAGGAGGAAGGGGAAAAAGAGGAATAATTTATAACATGCTAACAAGTCCAGTCTTTCCAGGAGACAGGCCTCCTGCCCCATCACCCCCAGGGTTATTAGCTAAGCTTACAGGGAGCAGAACTCCCCTGACCACGCTGTGTTTGTCCTTGGCCTCAAGCGCATCTCTGAGAAATAAGGCATTAAAATTCTTATGGCATGTTTATTAGGGAAAAAAGCAGGACCTTGTCTGGTTGTGGGAAAAAAAGGAAACAGAAAAGGAGCCTTTGTCACTCTTGGCAAAGAAATGGAGCTCTCTGACAAATGAAAACTGGGAAATGGTCATGGAGGGGCTGTTTCCCCCTTCTCTACCAGACATTAATTCTCTGGGACACAGAGATGAGAAGAGAATGACGCAGCCTGTGCTGAACCTGCACCACTGACACCACTGGGTTTCTCCCTTGTCCTTTAGATAGTGAGGGAGCAGCACCCATTCCCTCCTGCTGCCCCAGCTATCAGGAACAGCTTCTGGAAAAGGAGCCAGCTGGGCTCTGCAGCACCTCACCCCATTACAGCTGTGTGAGCCTCAGGCCTGGAAGCAGCCAAGGGACACTTTTTCTCTCTTTCCCCAGCTAGACTTGGGCATCCCTGCCATGACCAAGTGCTGTAACCAGCTGGACATTTGTTATGACACCTGTGGGGCCAACAAATACCGCTGCGACGCCAAGTTCCGCTGGTGCCTCCACTCCATCTGCTCCGACCTCAAGCGCAGCCTGGGCTTTGTCTCCAAGGTGCAAGGTAGGATTTCCACCTCACATTCCCTGTGCAGGAGGGCATGGAGGGGAGGGTGTGGGCAGGGAGCCCCTTCCTTGCCAAAAAGAAGCAAAACTCTGCAGTAGGGAGCAACGTCTCTGTCCTGCACTTGTCACAGGTGGGTGAGAACACAGAGATCTGTCCCCTCTGCCCCACACTTCTGTCCCAAGGCTGAAGACCCACGGTTATTTGCATTTAGAAAACATTAGAATATGTGGGAAAAAAACCACAAACAACCCTGGAAGCAATTCCTTCAAAACTTGGATGCACTGCCAGACAGTTCAAACACCATCACAGAATACCAAAAAGCCTTCCAGGGTCAGTGAGACACACACTGAAAGCTGTTTGTGGCCAGGGGCCAGCAAAACTGAGAGAGCCAAGGACAGGGCTCTCAGGCATCTGGTCATAGATAAGAGATGATGATGGCATCAGGGACACAGCAGGCTGGGTGGTGGCTGAGCCACTGCAGGCAGCTCTGGATGGCTCAGAAGTGCTAACAAAGCTCCAATGATGTGCCAGCAGGTTAAGTGCCTGGTTTCGCCTAATTTAAAAAGCTTCAGTCTGCATGGCTGAGAAGAGCTTTTTTGGTAACCTCTGCTGATGCCCTGCTCTAAGGTATCCTTAAATAGGTGTTTATTTTCCAAAAGTGCCGCCTGATTAGGACACATGGGAAGTCTGCATCAGTACTAGTGGGATGGCTTCCTATCTGGTCACAGATAAATGCATGGAAAGAGTGCCCAGGCCAGCAAGAGAAATCAAAGACATGGACTGAGACATAGGTCCTACAGGCTGAGCACAGCCAATCTTTCATGATCACCCTTACCAACAGGTCCTCACGCAGCCAACTCCTTCCTATCTCTTCGGATTTTCCCCTGCCACTTTTTCAGATGGCTCCTTCTTGCTCTCTGCTTGCAGCAGCAAAGCAAACCTAGATCCTAGGGAGTTATGGCAGAGCAGAGCCCACACTGCTGGGCTGAGCCAAGCAGGAGGAGATTCCTCCTGGCTGCTGGAGGAGGCACAGGTAACACCAAAGAACCTCTGAGCCATCCTCCCCTTGCCTTGAGCTCTGCAGATCCTGTCCCCAGGGCTGCTCCACAGCCATCCCAGTCCTCCTCCACAGCCATCCCAGCTCTTATCTGGCATCCAAAGGTTTGGTTTTCTCACTGACTCACCACAGCCTCTCCAGTGCCTGCCAACTGAGCAGCCTCCTAAGGGAACAGGAGCTCTGAGATGTTTGGAGAGGCTGAGATAGCAGAAAACAGTCCCAAAGGCAAGGTGTTCCCAACTTCATTATGCATACAGCAATCGGTATTAGTGCCAGTAAATAAACCCTAAAGACTTAATATTAACCATTTACTGACAAGCACTTTCAGGGTTGTTTCTTTGGGATGAGGATGGGCTGATAGGCATCAGCTGCTCCAGCTGCTGTAGGATTTTTCATGCTGGCTGGCAGCTGGCATCATAACTCCCAAAAAAGCCCAGAAAGGTTGGTTAATAGTGGCTATAGGCAAAACTGAGAGGAGAAGGAGTAATGTGGAGGCCTCCTGGGAAATCTGTTTGGTAAACAGCGCTGTTTGCAAAGCCCCAGATGATCCATCAACTAGTAAGGCCCGAAAGAGGCAAGAAAGGAGGGGTTTAGGGGGAAGAGAAATTAGTGCCACCCTGGGGAGGAAAGAGGAGGGAACCTCAGGATTTATAAAAATGCAGTTCTCAGAGAGAAAAGACGTTGCAAACCCCATGGAGCTCAGTTCAGGGCACTCTGGATTACCTGTCCTTACCTGCCCATCCTGTCCTTCTCCACAGCCTGTGAATCCATGGCAGACACCGTGTTCAACGCCGTCTGGACCCTGGGCTGCCGGCCCTTCATGAACAGCCAGAGGAGCGCCTGCATCTGCAGCGAGGAAGAGCGGGATGAACTGTGAGGAAGAGTGGGATGAACTGTGAGGAAGAGCGGGATGAACTGTGAGGAAGAGCAGCCACCCGCTGTCCGTGAGGTGCTGCCAGTGCCCCTCTCCAGCACAGTGACTCCTGTCAGCCCCCGGGCTGGGGACCCTGGCCAAGGCACGCAGCCTCTGGGCAGAGCAGGCAGCCCATGAGCAGAGGGCAGCTGTTCCTGCTGCCTGCCGCAGATGCAGCCCCACCGCCCTTTTCCAAGCCCACCAGCCGGCAGGAGCCCGTGCCAGTTCTCTCCACGGACCGAGCAGGATGCAGTGCTGGTTATAAATACGGGACTTACCTTAAATACACACTGTTACCTCCCACCAGCCTGTAACTCCCTAATTTGCATGAGGTTTCTGCAAACGCTGTGAAATTCCCAGTCCATGGACACGGTATTTACATTTTTGCACCACTGGTGACAGACTGAAGAGGGGTAATTTGCTTTCAGTACATTGCTCACGCCCATTCCTGACACTTCCCATCCTGTCATTACACACCCTGACAGCCCTGCGTATTTCAATAATATCCTAAACTGATTTAAGACATCTGGAGATTTCTTAAACATGAGTTAAGGAGAAGGGCTTGAGCTGTTTGTGGCACACAATTGATATTCAGGACCAAAGCCCACCATTTATCAGATGTGAAATCACAGCCCTCTCCCCCGGTCTCAGGAGAGGAAGCCACTTTTCTTTGTCAGTGTCATCCACATCTATTTAATTACTTTTCTCCTATAGCATTTAACAAAGCTTTGCTCTTAGGATCCCTTTTTACACAAAATGGTTGGGTATCCACCTCTCCATCTCTTGCATGAGGGAAACAGGAGGCTCACAGTGGCCTTGGATGAGATATTCCAAATTCTGCAGGCTTATCTGTCAGGTGACAGGACTTACGTGCTTCCTCTGTGGAGCTGCTATCAGCAGCTTCAGACACCATTCCTTCTAAAACGTGGTTAATACTCCCATCTGTTATGGGGAGCATTTGTTGCATGCAAAACCAGAAATTAAAGTGGTGCATGGCATTTTGCCTCCATAGAACATTGGCAGGCAGCTTTCAGCTGGGTTTCTTGTTGGAAGGAAGTTGCTGTTGGGTGTGCGCGTGCCGTGCCACGTAAATATTTCAGCGGCTCCTGCAAACATATTTATGGTTATGTTCTTCCATCTGCCACAGAGAAATTAAGGCTGCAAAAGGGTGATTTAACAAGAGTGGAAAGAGTCTGTCTTGGTTGCTTTTCTTCCAGTTTAAATGGGTTTAAAATGTATGCATGGAGCTATAAATTATTTAAGCCTGTATTCGCGTTCCTGCCAGTCATCTTTGCCTTACAAGTGAACAGCAGTGAGACGTTCATCTGGCCCCAAGATGAGCCCAACAAGAGCCCACTGGTATCCAGAGCAGGAAAATGGAAGTGACTGTGTGGGGTGTACTGGGATGTTTTCCATCACAGAGAACTTCAACACTGATCGGATGTAATGACAGCTTTTCCTAGCTGGGCTAATGCCACTGGAGAGGGAATTCTGCATTGCCAAGGTTCACTGACAAGGTTGGACAGACAACCTTGGATTATCCAGCTAAGAAACACTTACTTTTGGCTAGGGATGGGAAGGAAACATTCCTCATTCCAGACATTTCCCAAACTTTGTATTTTGTTGGTGAAATGGTGCCTGTGGCCAGTTTAAATGTGAATACACTCTTATGATTAAATGACAAAAAAAAAATTAAAATAGCTGTATCGTCTACGTTCAGTAGCTGACTGGATGGCAAATAATTTACTTTATAGTTCAAGGGATTTCAGATTAAAGCCAAGCAACTGCTGGCAGGTGATGACACACACTGGAGAAATCAGAGTTGTGAACAAAATCTCTGCACCCAGACACTGATGCGCTGGAGACGTCACTAACATAAATCCCAATTTCTCCCTGCTTTCGGACCACCATTCATCCCGAAACCCTAAGACTGCTGCAAGCAGGCCAGCTACTGAATAAGTTCATCTTTCACTGAGGTAATCTGAAAAACCCCAGCAGCAGCTCTACAAGGAAATATCTTCAAGTGGTGGCGGTGACTCTGGCAAAGCACCAGATAATCCTGTGCAGGAGCAAACCAGCGCATGAACTCCAGTAAAACTGCATCCAAACTAAAAACTGCTTCCCCTCCATGCCACTCCTGCTATCCAGTGATGTACAGCCATGGGAAGCAGCTGATCACAGGATTCTCCAGGTTGCTGCATGAACCTTGGGTCATCTTCAATTCCACCCTGCTCTGGACACAAAGACAACACTTTGGTGATCCCGTGGCTTCCTCTTGACTTTGTGCATTGGCAGGATCGTTTTCAGCCGCAGAGTGGAAAAGCTGCTTCACATGGATTTGTCAGGAAGAACCAAATGATGTGCACAATAACTGAAATAAGCCAGGAAAGGAACTTCTCCCTCCATCACTCCCTCCACACCCCTTCCATATGAACAAACAAGAGCAGTTGATTCTCCAGAAGGCACCAGATAATTAATTTCATTATCCGGCTCTTATTTTATCAAAACAAATATATTTAGTGGAGGCTGCCTGAACAAAGAAGTGACTGTGGGGAACTGCCCCTGTGGTCCTAATGCAGATGTGAATCAGAGGAACAGCAATCCTAGGAGAAGCCTTTTTTCTTTCTTTTTCTTTCACATATGGTTAGACAACACACAAAATTTGTCTTTCCATTTATACCTACTCACCATCGTACAAATATTTGTGTTTACTCTAACACGCACACACACGTATTTCCAAGATTGGAAAAGCAGCCACAAAGCTATTTTGAAAAATTATTAAATTCTCAGCCATTAAATGTTCATTCCTCACTGCAATCTCACTTGCCAGAACAAATAAATCTATGAAATAGGTTGAAACGTTTGAGGTGATTTGTGACTTCCTTCTAAATGGTCCCTTCAAATGGATTCCCCTTCCATTTGAAAGCAGCAGCAAATTTTGGCTTTTGCAGCAATTTGGCTGCTCCAAGCAAAGCAGAACACGGGTGATGAAGGTTGAGAAGCTTCCAGCAGACCTCAAAGCACGCAGGACAGAGCTGCACACCGAGAAGCTTCTTGTAGAAAACCTTGGGAATGCACTGCAGTGCCACTGCCACCAGTGGAGATGGATCCCTCCCCTCATCCTCCAGCCCTGCCTGTCCTACCTTGTCCTTCACTGCTGGCTGTGCTTCCTCCCTTCCAACTCCACATCCTTAATCCTTTATCACACAGCTCGGCAAAGGCCAGAGGAGCCTGAGCTGAGCACATCCATTATTTTTTCCTTGGAAGGAGCTTGATGACCCCAAAAGATTCCTGACAACCACGATGCCACCACCAGTAATTCTGTCCGCTTGCCACAGCTACCCCAACAATGGTGCTGTGTCTCCTGTCACCAGGCTGACTGGGGACAGCCCTGTCCTGAGAACTGCCCACGTTACCAATGACTGCTATAAATAATTAACGTGCATTCCTCTAATCCTTTGCTGGAATCATGGCCTCTCTAACCAGGGCAATGCATCACAACTTCCAAACAAACACTTGGCAGCAGCACGCGTGGGAGGAGGGTGTTTATAGATGTTTAATGGGGTTTCTCTTACAATCAACGTGCTATAGCACTTAGGAAAGGCATTTTTGGTGGTGGGAGAAGAGGGAGAAGAGTAATGATAGACTAAATACAGGAGGAAACACTATTAAACTTCATGCAATTATCAAAAGGCACTAAAAAAATCAAATCTCATTAAATACCTTTTGCTACTTAAAATCACATTTAAATGTTCCTGTGATAGATCTGAGCTTTAGCTGCCTGTAATGACAATTGCATTGCGCCAAGGGACTTACACATGATGAGATATATTTTATACATGTTTTTATTAACAGTCACCCAAAAGCTTCAGCATCACTCACAGAGCTGCACAGCAAACACACTCAGCTACGATACTATTTGTACTGTCTGATGCAAGAAGGGCTTGGATAACATTTGTTTAGTCAAGGACAAACAGTCCTGGGGCCTGTAGGTGGATGTGGGGAAAGGCAAAGTTGGGTAACACTTCCAGCCTGCAAAGAAACAGGGTCTCTTTAGCTAAGGAGTGTTGGGGAGAAATGCAGATAAAGCCAAACTGTTCTGCAGTCCAGGTCATACTCCAAGGGCTGTCTCATGGGCCCAAAATACTTCACAAGTAATCATGACAGAGTTAAGGAAATGAGTCCCGAGGTTCAAGCGGGGCTTTAACAAATACTTCTCGTTTTTCAAACAACAACAGGAGGCAGTGATAAGGAAGGCCAGGGATGTTGTTCCAGAGGGTGGGTGTCAGTCATCAAAGTCGATTCTGATGGGGCCTCCTGTCAGGATGTGGTTTGCCACGTGAGATTCCTTCTCCCGCTCCTCCTGCCGTGGCTCAGCCGACCTGCGCACGCGTCTCCGGCAGCCCTGGGCGCAGCGCGAGGTCTCGTCCAGCGCCCCGCACACGAGGATGCGGCAGTGCAGGAACACCTCCTGGGTGGGGACACAGTGGGATGGTCAGTGCACGGCTCTGGGGACCATCTGGACCGCAGCCAGCGCCACAGCATTTCCGTGGCACACGGTGCGTGTCCAGCGTCACCACCCGCAGCCAAAACGGCCGCTCCGTCCGCTTCCTTGTGTGCCCTCTCCAGAGAGCCTGGCTGAGATCTCAGAGCCAAGAATGGGGAACAGGAAGGCGTGAAATGATCCTCCAGATGAAGGGAGGAAAATGGCAGGAATCAGCTCGGAAGAGCTCGCACAGACGTCAAGAATGCGTGAAGCCTCGCAAGGAATGATGGAGACGTGCGGGAGAATTTCAAGTGAGCTGGGAAAACAAAGCCAAGAAACCAAGGCCAAAAAGGAGGGAAACGCAGGGTGACGAGAGGATAAGTTGAGGGAAGAGGGAGAATGCAAAGAGCAAGGAGACAGCTGCCTTTGCTTCTCACAGCAAAGGCAGTGACAGGATTGCTGCTCCCTGCCCTGTAAATGAGCAGGCAAGATCCCTGCAAACAGCACTCACAAAGACTTGGAGAGGTTTAAAGCAGAATCCGTTGTGCAGGATAGGAGGATGCAGGTTGGAAGGCAGCAGGGGTAATCAGAAAGCCAAGGGAAACTTCTGAATTTTAGATCTCATCTGTTTTAACCCTATTGGGGCTCTCAGGTAGCTGGAACAGCAGCTTTAAACCTTTTGGAGCACACAGTGTTGGCTGAGCATAACAATGACTACGAGATCCAATTTCCTCCAACACAGAAAGGAAAGCTATTTGCATTAGGAAAATGGCATTATCCTTACACTCTCCTCCCACTACAGAGCTTCTGCCCCAGAGACACAGCCTGGTTTCACATTGAATTAAGCAGTATAGTGGCCTTCTCTCTGGAGTCCTGGCATCTGTACTCACAAGAGCTAGGGAACACACAAGATTGAAGAGATCCCGAAGCAAAAACTGTTGTTTTAAAGGCAGGGCACTGTGAAATGTGCCTGGTGACTGAGAACACTTCTCTCACTCAGCAAAAAAGGGTCCACCAAGACCACTCTGGAAGCAACAGCCATTTTAGCCTGCTGTGGCACTTCCAAAACTGTCCTTCATATTTTAATTTTAGTCGTTTTTATCAATCTCTCCTGAAGTACCCATGTCAGGCTCCTGTAAGGTGCAACTGCTGGAACAGGCACAGCAGCACCTGCCTTGGACCAGCCATTCCACACCCTTTTCCAACTTGGTGCTGAGGTTCCTCAGTCGTATCAGAGCTGATGAAACATCTAAGAGTTGAGTTTTGAGCTTACCTTGTTGTCTTTGCCCACAAACTTGAACACAGGAACCTGGAAATGCTTGGCAAGATGGTCCTTTGACGTGTACTGCTTCACAGAATCATCAGAAACGCAGCTGAGGAGAGCAGAGGGATAAGGCTTTAATGGGTTTCCCAGAAATGGAAAAAGAAAGAGAAAAGACATTCCAGCCTGCTTAACCAGAGAAAAGAAAAGGAGGGATTGGTTCTCTCAGGCTCAGCTACCACCTCTGCTGCTTCCTCTTTGGCCACAGGAGAAAAGTCAGGAATGATGGGGAAAAACAGCAGCACTGCTAATAGCATCTCCAGACAAGGAACAGCTCAGCACAGTAGAGGGCTGGCAGGACGTGGCCCAGTCCCTTCAGAGAGGGACTGCCAGCGAGCTGCAGGCAAATCTGTCCTCACTTCACCTTCCTGTGCAACAGCCTGCAGTGTTACACACTACAGAATGTGCCATGCACTTATTGCATACACATAGATAGGCACATAAATCATGCTTTAAATGAAGCAGCCTGCACCCACGTTACTAAAATATGACAGATGATGAAAACAACAAAAAATCCAGATTTATTTTGCTTTGTGTCATTTACATTTTTCTTCCTGCTGGATTTGGTCAAACAGCTCGAATTCACTACACCAAAAATCTATAATTTCAGTTTTTCCATCACTAGCAATGTATGATTGTACCAGAGGTCAGGGAACTACAAGAAAATAAGCTGCTTTTGTAACAAGTTACATTCCAGGTACAGTGCATTTATAAACTATTACAGCCTATTTAGAGTTTGACAGACAAAAAGTTATGGTGGCTCAATAATTACTGCTGATTATTGCAAAGCCTTGGGCATCTTGAGAGGCCCTGATGCTGCTGTGAAATTGCATTGCAATGCAGCTTGTTCTTTCTAGCAAGTTAATTAAAAAAAATGTGGTCTTTGAAAGATATTAAAAAAAAAAACCCAACAACAAAGCAGTGGTAAAAGAGACAAGAGGTACTGGTGTAGCTCAAAGTCTTGCTCTTGCAGCTCCCATCTTTACAGGAGAAATGTGCATGGCATTGTCAGCAATGTTGATGTTTGACACGTTCAGTTTTAAAAGAGCAGTTCTGCCTTCACTGGAACGTTTGGGAATCTCTACATTGGTAAAATTCCTTTTTAAACAAGGCATCTGATCGTAAGGAATGACAGCTAAAGACTTTTCATAGGTGAGTGGCCAAGCTCTAAGGCCATGAAGTCAACTCATAGGCATGTTGTCATCTGTGAGCCTGTAAACTGTGGTGATTGTTGGATACTGGCTCAAAGTGACTCCTAAATTCCACGTTCTCCAAAGGTTCTGCTCACTGGTGGAAGGAAACCTACTGGTTTGGGGCTAGGGAGTGGGAAAGTGGAAGAACACCACAAAGCAATCAAAGATACAAAGGCAAAACCAGCTCAGAAACCTTGTGAGTCACAAGGGCGAGTCCTTTTGCATTTGTGGGGCCAGACCATATCCCAGCCTCCTAGGAAATCCCCTGAGACCCTGCTGCCCACTTTGGAGAGGTAAAAAGAGACAGGTATGGAAGGAAATGGGCTGAGCCTGGCCAGGATATGGGGAAAATCACCTTATCCCTGTGCATAATGTGCTTAGGTTTGGGGAGCAGAGTGGCAGCACCATGGGAGCTGTGCTCTGACCCCCTTACTCAGGGTTGCAAGGTTAATAGGAAGGCTTGCACAACAAAATATCCACCTCAGCCTAACAAATGGGGCAGCCTGAGCCATAGCAAGATGAGCTGTGCAATGGAACTACCTTAACCACCTCATGCTCTGCTAAACCACAGCTCCTGACCTCACCAGTGACATGACCTTGCTCCAGATGCCCCAGAGAGCTTCAACGTTTATCAGCTGTGCCATCGGTCAATGCCTTTGTTTCATTTTGTTTTCAGAAGGCAGGGAATTAACAGAGAACAGAGTAGTAGAGGGAATTGTCCCATTCTTCACTCCAAGGTATATCCCCTCCAATTTAAACAGTGTTTCCCTCTGGAATATGCAGTTAACTCTTGCAGGTCTACATAAGCTGGTACAAAAATCCCACCTTTATTGCCATGGGCTTTTGGGGCTGGATTTTTAGAAGGAAACTGAGTTATTACAGAAGGGTTTGGAGCAGGGACGACTTAGCAGTGCATTCAGATAATTTAATTTTGAATCACTGGGGACAGTGGGGCCTGCAGTGATGGTTGCAGAGTGGAGCATTTCTCCCTTCAGTGAAGTTTTAATGCCCTCTGCAGGTACCAAGGGACTGCTGGTGCCATAAATCTTCCAACGAGTGCTGGGGTGAATTCAAGAGATGACGTTTCCTGCCTTCTCCCTTCCCTATCCAGCTCGGGTTTTGGCTGCTGTTTTGAATCCCATCATTTTCACTCATGAGGAGAAAAGAATTAATGTCTGGGGCCCTGACTCTGTGAAGGGTCCATAGGAACAGCCAAACTAGGATAAAATCAATTTTTCCATTAGAAACCTGCTCATAAAGCCCAGAAATGTTGGGCACAGAAGGACTGCAGCCTAGGATGGAGGGAGAGCAGGACAATGCTGAATGCTCCGTCAGCAGGAAGTGAAAACAGGATTTTGGGGTACTTTACATTGCAGGACCCTTTTGCTACAAGACAACCACTCAGGACTTGCCATCAGCAGCTGTTAACAGTGGATGGTTTGTCTGGCAGCTGAGGACATGATTGTTGTCATCATTAAATGGTCTGGCAGGCAGCATACAGGATTTACACAGTCCCTTGATTATCAGGCTACAACTCCTGGGTATGTCTTAGAAATTCCTTTGGCTGGATTTCTCTCCCTAGAGGACAGCAGACTGCCTCACAGCTATGACATTTCCTCAGAGCTGTCTGGTTAAGCAGCTGGATGCAAACACTCCACAGCAATGCTGTAGCATGGCACAATCATTTCAGCACCCAAAGAAGTGTTGGAAAAGATGGATTGTCTCAGGAGCCACAGCTGAGCCCACAGCAAGGCTCCCCAAACCTCTGATGCAAAACCCACTAAAACAGTGAACCCAACAGATCTGCACAAAATTATTTTAGCGTATCCTGGAATGATCATTAACCTCAAACACTTCAAAAAAATTACAGCCAAACTGAGAGACCCTAAGTTTATTGCACTGACAGGCATCAGGGAGAGCAAACCAAGGGATTCTCCTGCAGCTCCTACCAATACTGACCAAGGGCTCTTCTAGCTCATGCTGCCATAAGGCCATTATGAGAAAATTAAGAAACTTGCTCCAGTTGCTGCAGCAGCTGCCTGGCAGCAGCACATGGCCATGGGGGTTCTGCACATTGGCTTGGCACTCTGTGGCTGGCAGAGAGAGGATATCAGGAAAGAGAATCTTTTCTACAGGAGCCAACTCAATTATCCACAAGGCTAGTGACAGGGAAATACCTCCTGTGAAGGCTGCACTGGGAGGAACCTCTTTCACTGCCTCCCACTGTTTCTCCCAATTACTTTTGATGGGACAGGTGGTTTCAGCTGATGGCTGCTGGTGATTGCTAAGAGCATGGCAGACAGGCTGCTGTGGAGAAGGGACAGTGTTTCCTGCATCACAGACAACTCAGCCCCACCGCCAATTCCCATTAAATTGCCAGCAAGACAGGGAACAGTGAACTCACCCATCTTGAATCAGGTAGTACTTCAGGATCTCATCAATTTTTGAGGTGGGAGTGGCAAAGCAGCTCTCCACCAGCGTCTCCAGTCCACTGACGTGCACCAAGGGCTCAATCCCAAAGTACAGGGAGTCCCGAAGCTTGAGGGTGGGGGGAGCACCCCTGTAGGGCTCATCAAAGTCTTTGTCCTTGAAGATCTCCAGAGTGAAGGGGAAGACGCCCCGGTTGCGGCTCATGATTTCCAAGGGGGAGTTCTTGAGGTTGGGCACGTAGCCCTCGGAGATGGTGTAGCGGCGCGGGAACTCGCAGGTCACCGGGATCAGCAGCTTGCTGGTGCGCACAATGATGTCCCCGTTGCTCCCTGGGGTCTGCTTGGGCAAGCCAGTCACCAGGTTGGTGGCAATGATTTTATCATTTATTACCTGCAGCAAAGAAAGGGGAGATCATTGAGAAAGGCCTCTCTGAGCTGACACTCAGAGCAGACAATGAAGGACCAGCTTGTGAATTTACACCCCACCCACCGGAATGATGCTGCTCATCCTCACCCACCAACCAAGGACCTCGCCCTGCTGTCAGCTGCACCACACTTCTGCTACCCCTCTGGGTCCTCACCAGTTTGCCAGTTTAAGCTTTGAAACATCATCAGGAGAACAGAATCTGTCTCAGCAGAAGGATGGAGAGTGAGGGCACTTGTCCCTCCTACCCTTGTGGAGCTGGAGGTGAGCAGCAAGCAGCATCCATGCTGCTCAAGGGGGTTGGAACAATCTCTCTGACTTTGGAATGCCAGCCCAGGTCTACTCTGAGGGCAGCTGCATGGCAACACAAGGTGCTGAAACAGCTCTGAGGGTACAGCTAAATCAGCTTTATTCCCCCAGGTAAGGCACAGTCAAATCCCCAAATCCCAGAGAGTGGGCAATAGGTATACATACATCTACAACAGTACCACAGGACTTCAGGGAGAAATGGATGTTGACATGAGTGCCATTGGACACGCCTTTGCATGAAGTGTTGATGAGGGAAAGGTCCAGGCCTCCAACCAGGTCCTTTGGGATGTTCACCTCGATAGAGCTGGACTTGCACAGCACTGGAACTGCAAGAGAAGTGCCCAGAATTACAGTTTGCACTACAAACCTATCAGTGAGGGGGGGAAGGGCTATACCAGTTATTATTGGGGGGAATAAAAGGGGAATCATAGACAGCATTTATGATTATGACCCTGCCACAGTAACCTAACTACCCATCTTGCATTCACACCTACACAACACAAACCAGAGCTGCCACTGCCCCAAATTCTCCAGTCACAGCAATGCCTCAGAAAACAACGCAGACCATCACTGCACTCACAGCAGAAACTTAGCTGTGCTTTCCAGCTTCATTTAATACTTAGCACAGACTTGGCTGATATCTCTTGCACTGCAATGTCCTGGGAAGAGCCTTTGCCAGATATGGGTATCAAATTCACAACACCCCAGGCAAAGCCATTTTTAAAGACCTTTAATCAGATTTTACATCAAACCCAGAACACATTGAAACAAGGCAGAATAATTCCATATAGATACCGAGCTAAAATGGAAGCACCTCAAAATGCCATAATAATTTTTTTATAAGCAATAAACCCAGCTCTGACAAACAAACCCAATTAGCTCGCTCATTCCACTTCCTTCTAACCTTTAAATTTTAATACAGGCCTCGGTGTGAATTTTTTAAATTAAAATTTCATTACGTAAGAAGCAGGAGAAAAAACAAAATAAAAAGGGAAGGAAGAAAGAATAATCTTCAATAAAAAAGGAGCTGCTGTATATATATTCCTTGGGATTATTCAGATTATTAGCAACGGGACAAACATACTGGTGGCATATATTCTGGTTTCAATCAGAAAAACAAACCTTTTGCAGGATTTACATTTATTATATTTTAAAATCCCACAACAAAAGTTTCTGGCAAATGTACTAGTTTCCTGAGATTTTTGCCAAAATTTATTGCAGTCCGGGTCCTCAACATTCCTATGACCTGCCTTCCCTTAATTTTTAATCGTTAATTATATAATTTAGGATTCTGGATATTTGATGTAAGGCACACTGCAAAAACAAGCATTTCACCCCCTATTCAAAAATTTCCCTGGCCCAACTCAGGTATTTGCAACAGCCTCTGAGTATCTTCAGGGAGGATTTTTGATTAAAAGTTGATAATTTCAAAGTGATATGATAAAACATATGCAGAATGCCCAAAGCCATATGTTCCCATGATGACACTGCTGGGTTAGAACAGAAGCTTAAAGAATTAAAAATTACCTTAACCCTCCTTCCACTGGCAGCAAAAGGCAAGTGGGAATAACTGCAGAGCTCAGGAGCAGACAAAGGGACTTGGAGAACACAAAATAATGCAGATAGAGAGGAACATCCTTAGGGGAACTGATTGGCTCCATATGGATTTAAAGACTCGCTGTTCTAGTGCTCCTTGATAAATAAGAAAATGTGCTGCTTTTATAAAGGTGACATTCTGGGCAAGAGATTTGGATCCCAGCTGCAATTCTCTGAAGTTCAGGACTGATTTGGTTCAGGATCTCTCTGTCTCTATGTGTCTTTGAGAGGCACAAAGTGGGAGAAGGAAAACACTCCATTTTCCCTGTGCTCTGGAGCCACAGGACCTGTGTGTCCTCCACCACCTGGACACAGAAACAAGTGAAGGAAACCTCTTGACTCAAGCCAACTCGTGGCTATTTGGGAAAACATCCAGTGTGTGCCAGTCAAACATTTTAGTTTTCACCCTCATACTTCTCAGAGCACCTGTGAGAACTGGGAAAGCCTCCTCATTTCCACTTTAAACTCTGTTTTGCACCAGTGCCTCAGAGCACCTGACCCTGGTGGCGAGTCCAACGCTCATTTTTCTGTCTGCCATTGTTAGTGGCACCATATTCCAGCCTCTAGCTCCTTCCTTGGCCTTTCTACTTGGAGCAGAGGTTATCTTCCTGCACAGACTGCTCAGGAGAACAGGCTCTCTGGTGCTGGGGAGCCCTGACCCACTGCTACAAACATAAACCCTGCTTACCTGCACTGAAATTCGGGCAGGGGATAGGGGGAAAGAGCATTTCACCCCTACTCTTCAGGAAGAGGTGGGGTACTAGGATGGGCTGCAAAATTCCAAGTATTTTTCTGGCTGGTATCTTTATGGAAAAATTGCAGCCTGTGGACTATGATTTCTGTGGAAGATTATTAATGTTTGTTCTGAACATGGAGACAGTGCAGAGGAGGCTGCAGATCCAATTGCTTCAGGCTACTGTGTCTGCCCTGCACTGTTAATTGAACCAATATAAACCTGATTAGGTGTCATAAAAAATTGTGTGGTACAGTTCCATATCTGCTCAGAATTGCAGGCCACAGCATGGGGACATAAATTCGTGAATGCAAAAGAACAGCTAATTTCACTTCATGAGATGCTGGCTCCCAGCAGTGCTGCTGCTCTCATTAGCAGCCTCACAAGCAGCAGAAACCCTGGCTGGGAAAACTAGAATTTCCAACCCTGCTGGGGTTGCCTCAGGGGCCCAGGACTGAAAAACATCGCTCTGTTCTGGCCTGCATCCATCAACCAGACCTTCAATCAGTGAGTGTGATCACAGCTCTTGGAAACTCCCACCTTCACCTCCCCCACCAGCACTGCTGGATCCCAAGTGGGCAACACTCACCCTTGGGAGCCCTGCATTTCTAAAAAGCTTAAAAAGCAGAAATTCCATCAAGTAGAACCATTCCAACTCCCTCTCTGAGGCATACCTACCCTTTTGGCCACCATGAAGCCCAAATCTGTCCCTCCAACTGCTGTCTGGGCACTCTGTGGCACATCAGACTGCAGGAGGTTCTCTGAGCACACCAGGCAGCACCAGACTGCTGGTAGCCCAGATGTATTTGCAGAAGAAATCTTTGCAAAAAAAAGGGAGCTTCTTTATTCCATGTGCATGCCATAGGCACAAGTGACTCAGCATGAAGGACTCCCTGTGGAAAGTTCAGATGGAAGGTTCTCCAAGGATAACGCTGCCCTGGCCTCTGCACAGCAGAAGTAACAGTCAATTTTTAGATGCTATCCCAGGCACTTTTCCAAGGGGCAGCAGGAGCACCTAATATCAAAGCTAGTGCCCTGCTTCAAGGCAAAGGAATGCTTACTGGAATTGGTATACTTGGAAAAAAACATACCTCTCTCTTTAACCCCGTTCTTGGAAGGGACTGGACTGCTTTAGCTGAGATTTTGAAGTTTGAAGCATGGGTAATTGTCAGTTCTAACAGCATAAATTTGTCAGAGGTGTGCCCAGAGCAGTATAATGGGAGATGTTAAGCAGTGTTAATCATAAAGGAACACTGCCCTACAATTAACATGATGCAGGATGCTCTCAAGCTGGGCCCTGTGGCTGTTCTCCTGCCTGGATAGAAGAGACACATCTTCAGGCTCTCACTTTTGGATGCTCTGCCATCAGTACCAAAGCTCCATTAACCCAACCGGAAAGGACAGACTAAGAGAAGACAGCAAAAAACAAGAAGAAAAGTTCCTTCAGACGTTCCCTTGGGGGAACAGAGGCTGCCAGGCAGATTTTGGTGACCTACCTTGGCAGGTGTGGTTGTCTTCTGACAGAACAAGTCCCCTGGGACATTCACACTGGTAGGTGTCTTCCACTTCAATGCAGGTATGGCTGCAGCCTCCGTTGTTATTGTGACAGCCTTCAATTTCTGGGCAAGAAAGGAAAATCAGCTCTTCCTCCAGGCCTCAACAGAGCCCTGACCAACCAAGAGTCTGAACAATGCAGCTCAAAGGCAACAGCTTGTTTCCCAGAAAATGAGGTGGACCCCCCTCTTTTTTAATTCTACACTTTCACTCATGTAGAGCATCGTGATTTTTTTTCTTTCAAATAACCTTAACTGCTTGATTTTTTTTTAACCCTATGGGATGGATATGCTAGATGAGTATGATCTTGAGTATATATTTTATATTATGATTTGCATAGCTTATGTTCTGTTATTTTACTGTTCTCAGTAAAATAACGTAAGATAAGCAAATCATAAATATAAAATATTCCTCCCTGAGTCTGCCATCAGAAATCACTGTGTGGTTTTTCACTGAAATGTAGAGAAAAGAATGGAAATCCCACACTCAGTCCTATACAATGCATGGAAAAAAACAGCCTGAACACCCCATATGAGTCAAAGCAAGGGGTAAAACATCATTATGTAAATTTTGAGATACTTTAAACTCTACTCAGTCTCACCAGCTCACGTAATCAAGCTAAATCTCTTGGATTTGTTCTTTTTTAGCAACAAGCTGTGAGGTGGCTCACACCTCAAATCCCATTCTCTACTGGCTCACAAAGTTGAGGGCACATCTTCAGAAATAAAACTCACTAACAAGATTGTAAAAATCCCCAGCAGCAGTGTTATACTCGTGAAAGGAGCCATCCTTCTTACAGAAGGGAAATTAAATGATATATCAAAGGTCCTAAAAGCCAACACGGGGAATGGTAGAAACAAACGAGTTTCCAAACAGACTATTCCAGCCCTGTCAGAAGAGTGCAGCCCTTGGGAATAAAAATTGCACAGCTCATTGACGTGATGCCCCAGCAGCTCAGAGCTGGATGTGGCAGGGACAAATCCCAGAGACCATTTTTGGCCCCACACAAGTTGACAAGTACTCAAGGAGCACTCTGCACAGCAGTATTTCCCAGGGAAGTGTCACTGCCTGGATGAGTGATGTACCAGCAGAGCTCAGAGAGCAGATTTAGCTCTTTTGAGTAGCCAAAAAGTGAGGCACATCTGTAGTTGTTTTTCTTGTCTGAGGCCCCACAGCATCTGTGAACACCACACAGCAGCTTTGCTGTGAGGGGGCACAGTGCTTTTCCACAGCTCACCACAGAAAACATCAGGCACACATCAATTTTTGCTGGGTTTGCCTATTTCTGCTCAGGGATGTTTGTACATTGTTAGTGACAACACATCAGGCCCACAATTTGGTCTTTAAGCCACCAGTCTAAATTTATCAAGGGTTTTCAGCCTGTCTGTGCCAGCACTGTGAAGGAACTGTGGCAGCTGCATGGAGCAGCAGAGCCCACAGACACCAAAGAGCAAAACACCACCCTAATCCCAAATTTAACTTCTGTCTGCAGATTGGCAGGCCCTCTCCTCAGTCCCTATCCTGGGAGGCTAAAGTGATCCTCATGCTCTAGTCTAATGTCAGGACATTACCCCATACCCCATGTGAGCTGCCAAAGCCCAGTGCTGCTAAATCTGCCCCCATAAAACCCTACCACACAAATCTCCAGAGTCAACAACTCCAGCAACAAGTTCTGCCTGGACAACCAATCTTCCAGATCCACTGCAGCCTCTCCCCCATGGAGATAACACAAGCAAATCCTAACAGAAATGGACAAGGCAGGGAGAACAACAAAGAGATTTCTCTCTGCTTGCTTAGAAGGATATTTTGGTATCAACCTCTCTGGCAAGCACAGAGGTGATATCAGTGACATTTAATCCTAGGTGCAAGGAGCCAAGAGAGAGCCAGTGCTGCGAGGGAATGATTTATAGAGTTTCCAGCAGCCTGTGGTAGCTGATGCCTCACCTTCACAGGTTTTCCCATCACTGCCCAGCGTGCGCCCGACCCCGCACTCGCAGCGGAAGGAATTCTTCAGGTTAACACAGAACTCGCTGCAGCCTCCGTTGTTCTGCTCACACTCGTTTTCATCTGGAAAAAACAAGCTCTGGGATGTAATGAACAATCTCACTAAAAGTAGTAACACCGACAGTAGCTTTTGAATCTCTTGGTAAAGCCTCTGAAAACTCCTCCTAACTCTTTTTAAAAGGCTAAAGTTGCTCTGTGTCTGTCTGTCTGTCCCCTTTTTTCTTTTTTTTTTTTTTCCAAAAGGTACTTTGCTCTCTGAGATTCTAATTCCTCAACCTGATTTAATCTCAGCATGCAAAAAGCAAACCAAACAGAGAGGAAGGGACAGACATTGCTCTGCTGAGCCACGAAATGAATGATTTCTCTTAGGCAGGCCAGGATGCTGAAGTTATCAATCAAGGTTCACATGGAGTTTCATCAAAACAGCTTAGAAGCTGGCATTTATTAGGTGTCAGAAGCTCAAAACCAAGGAAAAAGAAAAGTACCGTTTTAACAGACAGGTCAGAGATGAGCTCTCTCAGGTACCTATGGTCCCACACATGCACAGTACCCACAGCTGGCAGCTGGTGGTGGTGTCTCCTTCCACAAGCAAGGTGAATTGAGTATTTTTAGCCAAAAACTTGGCCAGTACTCTGCTTTGGAAGGCAGGAAGCATGTCCAGGAGACTCACACAGACACTCTGCTCTTCACACATGTGACAGGCTCCACACTTTTCCTTCTAAAAATAAAACTAAAGCTGCTTAAAAGCAGCGGGTGAAGAGGGGAAAGGCTATGGCAAAGGCATGGAGATGTTGTTAAAAGGGCCTAGAGATCGTCTCGGTCAAAGGCTGGGCCCAGAAATTCCCCTGACTGGTCCTTCCAAGTTCTACAGCACACACAGATCTCTGTCCCTGTTCTTCCCCACAAGCAGCACTTCTGGGACACAGGTTTGTTGTCTTGAGACTGGATTGGGACAGTGCTGAGCTGATTTTAACCACAGCTTAGTACAACATGGATCCAGGCATTGAAGAAGTCAAAGGCATTGCACTGAGTTGATGGATGCGTGACAGGAAGTCTAAGACCTTATTTAACCCCTAAATGAAAATGTAACTTAGGATCAGCCATTCTGCTCTGGGGTTTAAAGCAGCTAATATACTGAAGAGAAGCACAGGGAGGTGCACAGAGCTCCTCAGCACTCACAGAATGGTCAGGGTTGGAAGGGACCTTAAAGCTCATCTTGTTCCATCCCCTGCCACTACCCCAGGTTCCTCCCAGCCCTGTCCAACCTGGCCTTGGACATTTTCAGGGATGGGGCAGCCACATGTTCTCTGCTGCATTGCTGCAGCAGCTTCAGCCTCCCTCTTCAGGGGAGCTGGGAAAGGAAGCGCATTCTCTGTTTAGGAAAGACAAACAGGGATTTATTTGGTTTCTCCATAAGGAGGGCACAGCTGCTCTCAGAGATGTGATTGCCCAATTACTCAGCAGAACAGAAAGTTATTAAAAAGATCACAGAGCCACACAAGAGAGGCTGCAGGTAGGTGAAAAAGTGTGCTCATTCCAGCTGAGGTGCTGTGCCATCTGGGAATCTGGAGGAGAAGCAGCAGTGCAGAAATCCTGCTCGTGGGGGGACGAAAGCAGCTGCAGCACAGACAGGCTCAGGACTCCTGTCTGCCTCCCTGCTGCAGGAAATCCTTTCCTTTGAGCCTGCCACACATTCAGAGTGCTAGTGCTCGTCAAGGGCACTTCTGTGACTGGAAGGCTTGCACAGAAGCAGCCAATACATGCTTTTAATTATCTGAGAGAGCTCAGTCAGCCACTTGGCTGCAGACAAGTGGAGCTGCTTAAAGCAAAAGCCCAGAATCACTGTGAGCAAGTGCAACTCCTGCAGCAGGACCAGGCTGCTCCTTCCACACACTGGAATGACAGTGGGCCCTGCCCTGGTGCTCACAGACACGAGGTGTGTGAAGAAAGAAACCACCCACGTCTGCTTTGTCAGGTGTAACCCCTATGGAACAGACCGAGCTGCCACACAGCCTCCTGGACCAACTCTGCTTTCAGCTTCACTTCAATTAAGTGACAGATGAGATTCCTCCTCCCCCAAACACCCTTTCCTCCCTCCTCTCCCTTACCTCCTCCTATCCTTCGGTGTGGCTCTGCAGCTCCCCAACAGCCACCCCTTCCCAGCCCCTTGATTTGTCCCATTATTTCCCTGATCTCTCAACACAGGTGCTCTCCCCCTGTACCATACACACAACCACAGCCACTCTCTCCTCAGAGCTTCATGGGGATTCCCTCACAAATCTCCAAAGCCCACATTCCCCACTCTGCTCTCACCTCCCTCCTGGCCATGCTGGTCTCTGTCACCAACTGTTGGCTCCCTGAATACCTCCTTGTCATGCTGCCTAAAACCACTGTAGCTGTGGTGGGACTTACTGTTCTTCGTAAGCCTCAAAGCCCCAGGCCCTGGACAATGTCCCAAAAAGGGCAGGAAGAATGGTGGAGTTTAGTGTGCAGCCCTATAGAAGCCAGCAAAACTGGTTTTGGAGGAAAGATATTCAAAGATATTACAGAAAATCTCTAATGCCAGACTGCACAGCAGTTGCAGGGTACCATGGTGACACTACACCATCCTGCACCATGATCTTGCAAAGAGACCCCACTACTGCTTTCAGCAGCTGAACTGTGCAGAAAGCAAATCCAGCCCCACAAACGTGGAGCTCCAGGGGCACCAGAATGGATGCAGTCATGGGATTTCATACCTTGGGACCATTTACAGAATCATAGTCCTGGCTGTAGGTAGCAAAGGGGAAAACTCCTCTCAGGATATGCCATTTTTTACAGTGCTTTGTAAGGCAAGAGATTGAGATGTGAGCAATGAAACAAAGCAAAGAAAAGCATCAGGAACTGGCACAGCTGATTTCCACCCTTACCAAGGCATGTCTGGCCATCAGGTCCTAGTGTTGTACCCGGGGAACACGTGCAGTCACCGGTGTCCAGGCAGGAGCCCTGGCAATCCACCACATCACAGATGTCATAAAAATCTAGGGCATGACAAGAACAATGTTAGCACACAGCACCGAGCATGTAAGGAAAGTACAGGATTTGTCCCATCAGGTTCTCACCCTGTGTGCAGCCCCTCAGATACAGACCTGCCCCACGCTGGGAAAGCTGACCTGCTGAAGCTGCAGAGAAACCAATCAAGCTTAATTACTGCAAGTCAGAGATGCAAATTTTGACTTTGGTAGTGCGCCAAGACAAACCACAGGGCGCACAGGGAGCATGAAATCACTGAGGCCAGGTCAGCTGTGGAAAAATCCCACTAAGGGGAACAAAGCAGGTGAAACTGCCTCGCTGACCCTACACAGACAGGCCACCACCTGGAGAAGCCAGGAGCCAGGCAGCCTCCCAGGGACCACGGATGTGGGTTTTCTTATCTTCTTTTCTTCTGTTAGAGCCAGGATTAAGGCTCAAGAGACGCAGTTTTGTGTTTGGACTCAGTTGTTCATTAATTCCTACCTATAGTACAGTCTCACGAGTCGTGAGTTCTAACAAAGTGAAAAATGGCTGTGTGTCTAACTCTTTCCAAGGTCTTTTAAGCATAAATTATCCAATAATGAGATGACACCTGTATTATTTTTACTTTTAACACAATAACCAGACATCCATTGTCTGCAATGCAGACTTTTTCACCCAATTACAAGACATCACCCAAACCCATGAAGAAGAAGGTGAAAGAAGAAGAACTTAGCTGTCACCCTTGGTTTTCCATGTTTTTAATTTGCCTTCTGTGTTTTGTTTTTGCCTTCTGATGTTTACAGAACTTGGAGCTGAGTTCTCACACTTTTTATGTAAACAATGAGATGTTTACATTTTTCTCCTCTAGGAGGAGTTTCTTGAGTGATGGGTGATGTTCACCAATGAGACTGAAGAGGTGGCGACACCTTGGACCAATCTCTAGTCTTTCTGTACAGTTGTATATATTGGAGTCAGATTTTAAAACAAAGAGAACATCCCTGCTGACCTCGGACCTCATCCTGCCTCATCCTTTCGTGTCCTACCGCGACATTTTAGCACAGAAAGCCTGAAATTCCCAGCCTCCAGAGTTCCAACACACAACGGGGTGGGGACAGAGAGGTGACTTACGCCCACAGTAGGCGTGGAAGCAGACGCTGGGCTTGCTGAGGCGGTACACGTAGTACCCTCCCGGGCAGGCCTTCACCTCGATGGTGGCGTTCCAGAGGCAGCAGTTCCCGCTGAAGCTGGCGCAGGCCTGGCGCCGCACGACGCCGTCGGCCGGGCGCGGGTGGCTGCCGTTCATCCAGACGGGAGCGTGCGTGCCGCAGTGGTTCTCGGGGATGCAGAAGGTGGGCATGGCGTCGCCCGCCATGCCCGTGAAGCGGTACCACTCGCCGTCGATGCCGCTGTCGCACGTGGGCTGCCCGTGGGAGCCGTTGATCCGGTGCTCCGTGTTCCTCCAGGGCTCGTTCAGGCTGATGTAGGCAGAGCAGGGGTCCAGGGCTGGGACACAGACAGAGAGAAGCTGGTAGATATCAAACCGAGTTGCTGATGGATAATTACATCCATCTTTTTTTTTTTTTCTCCGCCCCTGACTTAACAGAATTGTTGCGATAGAAGGAGATCCCTGGGGAGGAAAGGTGATATCAGCAAACTCAATGCCATGTTGAAAATTCTGACAGCTCGTCTTAAAGGTCTTGGAGGAACAAGTAAATTAACAACATTATGCAACAGTCTGACTCGCTGTTTAGCTGAAAGGGGGGAAAAAACCAAGATAGAAGCAAATCTGAGGTCCAAATTTTGCAATAGGAAATACACACTGGGATCTAGCCTAGAACAACAATCCTTCGTTCAAGTATGAACTGCAAACCCCACCTGAAGTCACTGGTAACTCTTCCAGCTGCCTTGGAACAAAGGACTGTATCTCAAACATGTTATGCAGCCTCTTTTAAAACCCATCCACAGCCAGTGTCAGCCCTCACAGTTAAGCTGCCAAACCTTTTTATTCATTATCTTCAAATCTAGAGGGCATGAAGGTCTGAATTGGGACCTTCTAGGGAGTTAAACCCTTTACGCAGCTGTGTAAAGCAAGCCCACAAACCCTCCTGACCTGCACAGGAGATCAGCTGTTTGTGAGTGAAGTGAGTGTTTGTGGGGGCAGGACACAAACACATGGACTTCTGGCAAGTGCATCTCTGTTCATGCAGCACTCAAGCAGAGTGCCCCTTTTCAGAGGCCTTTCTGAACCTTCTGCAAATAATTAAAATATGAGAGTACCGCAGGGAGAACATAAATGAAGAATTTAAGTGTTCATTAAATTTTCAGTCTCCTCCTAATTAACCCTCATTTGGCAGCTTCCTCACTGAAAGTCCAGAGCTTCCATTTTGCCTTAAATTTAACACCTGATTAAGCACAACTTATCCATGACAAGCAATTCCCTATTAAGCAAAAGGAATGCTAATACTGCCCGGAGTAAGGAAAATTGATTACCGTTTCCTAAAATTAGGCTAATAAAACCAATCACTCTGACAAAATGTATCTTGGACTAGAATTGCCTCAACTTTCCACAGCACATTTCTTTTGAAGTTCTAAAGCTGTGCTGTTTTGTTTTGACAGTAGTGTGATGGAGTTTGGGTGAGGGAGGAATACTATGCTTTTTCTATTAGAAACACAAATGATGAGGGTTCATTATTTTGATTTGTTTCACTGACTTTAAAGTGGAAGCTACAAGTGCTTCAGAGAATAGACTTCAAGTCACTCTTATTTAGCTGGGTCTTCTGTAAATATCTGTCCCACAGACGTGCTAC
Organism: Brachypodius melanocephalos; assembly: GCA_013398615.1. Lineage (NCBI taxonomy): Eukaryota > Metazoa > Chordata > Aves > Passeriformes > Pycnonotidae > Brachypodius > Brachypodius melanocephalos. The sequence continues at coordinate 347,409 of VZSR01003794.1, read as the reverse complement.
TCTATAGAAGTATCTCACAAATATAACATTTTTCATGCCTTCCTCAGCCACAGACATATTTTGCTTGGTCTCAAATCCAGCAAAAAATGCAGGAGCAGCTGCCAGAGTCAAGAGTGCTGCAGAGCTGGCACAGGGAGCGTGGATCTGGGTTATGAAGGAATCTCTAGTGCCACGATTCAAAGATATGCAGAGGAGCTGATTCACTGCCACCACAACCAGCCTCATTCTCCTGAGCAGCAGAGAGGGAAATGCAGCAGGGAATCTCTGTGTGCCTGCCCTTACCCACAGACAGCAGCAGCACCGCAAATCCCATTCTCCAAAAGCTGGTTTGGCTTCTCCCAGAAGGAGAAGATAGGTCCTGAACAGAGCTTCCTCCCGGCTTCCCTCACTGTAATTCCCTTGATTTCCACAAGAGGATTTGGTGTGGCCTTAGGGTGAGTCACTATCTAAGATGAAAAGGTTTCCATGCTGTTAAAAGCCAAATGAGGTGAAGCAGGGATGCCCTGTTAGCTTCCCAGCTGGGCAGCACTAAAAATACCAACACTCTCATTAGCTTTCCTGTAATTATGAAATATCCTTTGTAGACAGACTCTGGGAACGCTCATCTAGGGAGATTACATTGTCGCCTAAACGTCCAGGAGATAATTTAAAGACGAAAGTTAGTGAGATGAACATGCAGCAGCTCAGAGGGAGCTGGAAGAAAGCATATCAGGGGAATTGAGGTAGCATTCCCTCACATCTTTCATTCCCCTGAGAGCTTCTGGCAGGAGTGAGGGGGAAGCATACAAGCAGAAAAAGTAGACAGTGCTCTTTGGAACATTGCAAATCCTCACGGCCACCTCTGGACTGCCAGTGCTTCCCCACACCAGCCTCCCTGCAGACACCAAGCGGTCTTTGGCAGCACAGGGTTTTTTTTTAAATTTTAATTAATTAAATTGAGTTTTTAAGAAAAACATTCCACAAAAATAGAGAAGCGACTGATCAGCCTCTTGCCTCTTCTACCCAAACAACAAGCTTGGGGGTTTGCACAAGACAAATAACTGTCTCCAGCTCACTATTTTTCATTTTTCTTGGCTCAATTCCTTTCCTCTTCAATGGTTCTTGCGTGGCCTGAGCAATTGAGGCTGACAAGCATTAGCTACGAAGCAAAGCTTTTCCATTTGTAAGCCTGATGCTATCATTAGTTCTCTGGCTGACATGGTAGCAGACACACCAGGTGACAAATCAGGCTCCAGCGAGCACTGGTGAGTGCCCCATCCTGCAGAGATTAATCCTGGCTGCATTGTGTAACTGGAGGTCCCTGCTCCAGCATAACTGAGCAATAAAGGGAGCAGCACTGCATTATGGCACTAAATTCTGTTCAGATTTGTCAAGGAAGCAGGTGAAAAGGTAGCATAATGTCTACTCATAGAGTCTGTCCTCCAAAGGGAGAGGAAAATCCCACAGTGCCCTGGCAATAGAGATTCCCCCAGTATGGGAGACTTGACACTCTGTAACAGAAGGATCTTTCCAACTGGAAGGAATTTCACACCACCTTCAAAGACAAGGGATATTTCTCCCACCTTCCAGTCTTTCACCTAAGAATGCCAAGGCTCACCCTGAACCTTAGAGATGGCCAACAGAAATAAGGCAATGCCTCTTTACTCACCCATCGAAGAGACTGGCTGGAGCTGAATGACAAAGTAAATACAGAAAAACAAGAACTGGAACATCCCACTGAGCCAAGGAAGAGCCACCACTCAAGGGACAGAGGCTTGAAAGTCCTTGTTCAGGCTGTGGCTCTCGCAGCCTTCCTCTCAGTGGAGCTTCTGACTCCAGGCTTCCAGAAGAGCAAGTGTGATTGCTCTCCTGGAGGTTTATCAGAGGAAGGGATGTGGGCTACAGCTCCAGCCTTGACCTCCCCAGAGGGGCTCTGCCCTTTACTGACAGCAGGGATGTACTTACTGATCAATCTTGTTTTTTGGACTTGACCTGCTATTGTTTTCTGCCCTGACTGCCCCACAGTGACACCTCTGCTATCTTATCCAGAGAAGAATTCTAACCAGGGACACCCGGACATCCCGAAGGGATGGAAAAGAACAGATGGGTGCTTGTTATCTGTGCTCCTTCCACAAGTCACTCTCCATGGCTCCCTCCAGGCAGAAAACACCGGCTAAGGAGCCTTAACTGCAGGAAATAGTGGCCAAAGGAGCAGCACTGATCCTTCCGAGCACAGATTGCAGAGGAGTGCTTGGAGCAGAGCTACAATGGGAACATCAGTCAATCTGAAAGCCTGGTGTCCCACAGGAAAATGAGCTGTTCCTAGGCTACACAGAGGCCCTTGCCACTCCTGTCACACAGCCTGACCACTGCAGCCAGATTATCAAACAAGGCAAGTAAAGACACTTCTTTGCAGTACTCTTACAGTCTCTTGCCTTGAAAAAACAAACCCACCCCAATGTTACAGAACTAATTTTGATGCAAAACCGAGTAACTGAGAACCTCTCCTGGCTAGCTCAAACGAAACTGGGCTGAGTCACAGGTGACAGCCACAAGCTCTGGATGCAGCACACAGAAATGTGTTCTTTACTACAGCAAACCCAGAAAGGGTTCTTCCCTCTCACCCCACCCCAAGAGCTCTCCATCAGCAATGAGTGTAGCTGAGCCTACAGTAACCCCACAACCAGGGAAGTGTGGGCATTTCCCCGTTCCCTTGGCATCCTGCATTTCTGCAGCAGGCTGGCCTAAGAAATGACACCAAGCTTCAAATCCCAAAAGTGGTTCCGTTATTTACGTGTTGAATTTGCACAAGACAGGGAGTTGGGTGCTTGTCTGTCTTGAAGGGATTGTACATTACAAAAAATTCTCAATGGCCTCCCTCTACTCCACCCCAGCACAGGAGTCTTTTTTGAGTGGTGAATGACTCTAGGGAGTAACAAAAAACCCTCCAAATAAATTACTGATATTGCTCCCATAGGGAAAAAAATACATAAATTCTTATGGCTCTATTGTGCTGACAGCTGTGCAGTACCAGAAAGGTTTTTCCAACAACAGGAAAGGAGAACAGATTCACTACACAAAGCTATCAGGGCAGATAACCCTCGAGAGGTGATTATGTGAATTCCCAGAAGAGAAACTAAAATTGAACTGACAATACTACAGCGAGCCACCGGAATTTCTATTTTGTCACTTTTATTGGGAGGCTGGTTCATACTTATGATGCCAGGTAAATAAAACTGACAAGCCTGACTGGAATGCTCTGTTTGTGTCACAGGTGTGTACAGCTCTCTGAACCATCTCTTCACCAGCTGTTTTTGTTTTGTAGCTGCTATATGAGCCTGTTATGACAAGGTTTTGACAGGTACGTGTCAGTGACTGACAGCTGACAATTACCACAGAGAAATGAACTGCAGCATCGCAAATTGGAGCCTCAAGGGTGTCACCTGCAGGTCCTATCAATGTCTCAAAAATGGATTAATGCAGGAGATGCCCCAGCAATCCCAGAGAGGACACTATCCCAAATCACCATTACACCTAGTTGAAGGAAGTGGTATCAAGCTGGAGAAAAGAGTCTGCTACCTCTTAACATTTCTGGGAAGAAGCACCAGAGGCAACTCTTCTATCAGCACCTTCTCTCTCAAAGTTAATTTGGGTGATATTCATGCCTCCAGTTGCCCCACAATCTATGCCTCAGGGAGCTGTAACAGTCCTGAGAGGATAAATGGAGGGAAAAAGCCCAAACAAAAAACCTCCCTGCAAGGAGGTGCTCTGGGAGAGACATAATTCCAGTAGGGCATTCTGTAGGACCTGCACTCTTCCAGCAAATATGTTGTTCTTAGCCTTCACATTTGCACCTCAAAGACCCCCCAACACCCCAAAAAGAATCAGGCTCAAGTTAGCATCTCTTAAAAGAAGTCACCAGTACTGTTTAAAAGATATGAAGAAGGAAAGTAAAATTAAAATAGAGGGCTGGGATTTTATTTTGGTACCCAAGAGGGATTTTCTAAACCTGCTACAAAGCCTGTGCATATCTGTACTTAACGCAAGAAAAATGCTCATTTTGCAGGTGGCAACCACTCTTCTTGTCCCTCCCAGAGATCTCTAAAGGGTTTTACCCTCCTCACACAAGGAACTCAAATTCTTCAAAGCATTGGCTGGGCTGGAAAGCCTCATACAGTTTGTAATGGACTCATGAATAAAAATACTTTGGCATTTGCTGAGGTGATCTTGTCTTTGTCAGAGCCACCTCTCAAGACACACCAATGCCTGGGAGGTGTGTGAAGCACAGCTCTGGGTGCAGGAACCTGCAACCTGCCTAGAAGGAGCAGGAGGAAGAGCTAATCAGCACTTCCTGCCGCAGAGAGGGAGGAGGAGCTGGCACACAGGACAGGCTCCCGTGTCTGGGATTGATTGGAGGATACACGTTCACAATAAGCCCTGACAGGCAGCTGAGACAGATTGCACTGAAGTCAAGGACTTTGAGATAGGCTTTGTTGCTGTAAACAACTTGTTCCAGGACTCAGAGCCAGTGGGAAAGGCTGTGGAGATCGGGAAGGGTGCACAGGCTGAGTGAAGTATGGGCAAACTCCACACAAGTGCAACATCAAGAACCCATTAAAATTAGGCAAGTACATCACTCCTGGTTTAGAGTAGCAGGTTTTTTCTTTCCCTTAGTGGAGCACTGTGACGCAGAACTTGGTGTTTTGAGAGTGTTTTTCCACAGGTCCTACAAACCCAGCATATTTTCCATGCTCCTCCATTTTCAGATGGAGGAATTATGGCATGGACAGCACACTAACAACCCCAAAACTAGTCAGGGGCAGAAAGAGAAGTAGAACTCATTTTTAAAGAGCCCTCAGAGCCACAGCAGCACAGCCTAAGAGCAGCTTCTCCCCTGCTTCAGGGCTTAGGTACACTGCCAGTCTAATTTTCATTACTGGATTTTACTTTTCACCTCTTTGATATCAGTAAAGAAAATAAGCCTGATGGATTTTTTAGAAGGAGTAATTAGCATCTCTTTGGACAGGTAGAAGAATACTTAAAGATACAAAAATCTCCTTCCTCTGTGAAAATGGAGCCATACAATGGGGCACAGAGGAAAGAAGCTTGCTTTTGTAACTCCACACACACAAAAAAAAAAACCCAGGGGATATCAAAGAAATTGGTCCATCGGCTCAAAGACAGGGCAGCTTGGCCAGCTTTACATGGTTGACTCAGTGCCATGGTCTGACGGCCAAAAGCAACTCCAGAGCATCATGCAAACCCTCTTAAAGCCAGTATGGAAGCATAAGAACTTGCAGCAAGGTGATCATCACTGCTGCCTGCCAGGAAGGAAGGAATACAGTGGGAAAGAAAAAGGGTCTCTCCTTTGCTCTTCAGAAAAGAGGGGCCATGAACACCTCACCTGGAGGGGCCTGCAAGGTAGAGCCTCATGGGGAACTTAATGCAGTTCTCCAGGAAACTTTGAACTGGTCATACATTTATTTGAAAGCTCCCTCACAGAAGAGGTTAATCAAAAGAAAGACAAAATTAGTAGAAAAAGCAGCACCCGAGCACTGCAATGCACCCTGCTGCTCCTCCCTCACCAGGGCTGAGGAATGCAGTGGTACATTAAAATTCAAGCAGCACTGCCTGCTCTGCAAGAGCTGCCAGGGGGACAGGACCTTGTCACCTGCCTGGCTCCCAAAGGGGAAAAAGCTGCTGCAAGAGAGTGTGTTGATGGTGAGATACAACGGGGTGGATCAGGAGAGCAAACAAACCCTGCCCTTCCCTTCACTGTTAGCATTCCAAGGCACTGAGACTGGAGTGGGAGGCTTGTGGATTTCAGGGCACAACTGTAGGCACTTTCCCTTCCCACACTGTCTCTAGAACAGCATTAAAGCATGTGCAGAAACAGTTTTGTAACAGCATCTTCTTGCTTTCAAAATAAAGATGGTGGTGCAAAGATGTCACAAAGTCTCCTGTTCTCCTGGATGCCAACGTGGACAAATTCTTATGCAACTGAGCCAAACAATTTACCTAAGGGTGGCAGCAGCAGACTAAGGGCTGCTTGGAGGAAGGAGGCCTGTCAGCACTGATTAAAAGTAGGTGACAACAAAAAGCTTCCAGCCCTTTCCCTCCAGCTTTGAAAAACACAAGAGTTGGCTTTTTCAAAACCCAGCTAATCATGGATGGTAATTTTTTTAAGCAGTCCACGGGCACGATGGAAACCTGCACCAAACGTCTCATCCTAATAACCCATAAAAAGCTAGGACAAAGCACACTCTGCTGATTCCCAAAGGTAATGAACAAATCACACGTCACCGTGACGAATCAAACCATTCAAGGGCCCAGAAAGAAAGGAACTGAAGCCTAACACTCCAGTTTTTCTCCAAGACAGCACTTGAATGCAGTATAGAAACACACAGACACCACAGGTACCTCTTCTAGGCTGCAAGGCATGACCTGCCCATATATATTCTCTTATATCCTGCTACTATGCTGGCCAAACAAAGGAAGATCTTTGCTAGACCAAGTATCTCTACCTCTACCTCACCACCTCAACTGCTCCCGAGATCCCTGTGTAAGGCAGCCAGGCCTGGCAGCCAGATCTCCATCCAGGCTTCTTCAGGAAAGCTATTATCTGCATCACCACGGCCTCGGGGAGGTAAGGTCAGTCAAGAAGACACAACCTAGACAAAAAGAAATGGAGGAAACTCAGGAGAGGGCTGCCACACAGGGAGTATTCTCTTCTTAGCTGGGGAAAATAACATTATTCAAGAGCACTGATTCAAAAATTGAATAGTTATTTATTGTTCCAGAAGTACATTGCTCTTTTATACATATTTCATAAATGATACAGGATTTTACACATGTTCAGGTTTTTTTTTCTCTTTTTTTTTTTTTTTAAAGAAGGACTTTTCTCCATGCTCCCTCCCTCATCCCAAACACACACCAAGGATTCAGCTACAGGATTGTGTTCACTTTTTCCCTTTTAAAACTCATCACACAAACAGGATAAAACAGATAAAAAATAATCACACAATGTAATTAAATGGAAAGACAGAGGAAAAGGGGAAGAAAAAAAAAAAAACAAAACTAGAAACATGCACCCATTCGGTCCAACATGCCACTGAGTGAGAAGAGGCAGCAATCCCAGCTGTGTTTCCACACCTGCAAGGCACCTGGCATCTAATTAATACAGAATTATTTTCTTTCCTATATTTTTAAAGCATGGTTCTCCAAAAAAAACCAGAAGCCTCTCTCCATGACACAGTGAGGAGCAGTAGTGAAACATCAAAAAGAAGCAGCCAGCCTTTCTGTATATAAAGCTTAGTGTCCTTCTCCCACCACCTTCATCCTGTCTCCACAGCATTTATCAGCAGGGTGCTAAACCAGACTGACCTGCTTTGGGTGAAGAGATGTTTTATCTGCTTAAAAAGCAGCCAGCCTTGGCTAAGAGAGAGGGCAATGGATTGACCTTCCTTCCTTTATTTCTTTTTAGCTAAGAACAAGAGATGTCATTAGCCACTCCTAAGAAATTCTGACCTGTGGACACAAAGTTCACTTAAAGCTACTTAATCAGGGGAAAGTGCTACAGAACAAAACCAGTTCTGTGTCTTGCACTGTAAGATCCTCAGGCTCTCAAAAAGCCTCTGGGCAAGGGAAATGCTTTGACGATATGTGAAACCTTCTATCCCATTACACAAGCAGTCAAGTATCAAGTTTCATTATTCCATGTTCCAAAACTGTTCATTTAAAAGCAGGAGTCATGATTCCAGCAACAGTTTTGTAATCCTTTAAGCCTTCATAATTTCATAGTCCAGGTGGCTCTCAGATTTGGGGTAGGAAGAGGGGAACCTCCCTCCCTGAAGATTGAATATAAAAAACCGCTCATGCAATGCTGCCATGGATTTCTAGGAGGAGCTCAAGGGCGCTGGGACGCAAAGTTTATAGAGTTATTACTGAATAATCCAAAATATCGATTATCAAATGTCCAGAAGAAAACTCATTCCTTCTCTCACTTGGCTACAACCAATCTGTGCTACAAATAAGCAAAGGAGGAAGTCAGTGGAGCACAGGGGGTGGGCTGGGAAGGGGAAGCTCACGGTTTTCCAGTAGAAAGCAGTCTTGTAGTAACTTTATAAAAGAGACCAGGTCTGACCAGAAGTGTGCGTGTTAATGGCGGTGGAGTGCAAGTTCTGATCACCAGCCAGAGCTCCAGGTGGCTTGGATTCTTTGTTCATTTTTTTTTTCTCCTTTTGTTTTTTTTTTCAAGAGAGAAAGAGAGACTGGAATCAGGTAAAGGAAAATTTAAAAAGCTAAGCAGGCTGCTGGTGTCTTATCAAGAGGCAGACCCTGCAAAGCTGGAAGAAGACACCCCTACACCCCAGCATTACATTCTCTTCATGAACTCCCCCAATCCTGTATTTGTACACAATCGCCATTCTGACCGTCTTTAAAATGTGACTATTTGCCAAGCCCTTTTCAGAACTAACATTCCACAATGTCCCATCTTCAGATTTAAGAGATTTTCCCCTTTTACAGTCCTTTGTCTCGATTAAAGGTAAAAACCCTCCACCCCCCACACCACATCCCAGCTTCCACCTGCAATGCTTTAATTAAAAAAGGCAAGAGCTATGAACAGGTTTTTTGCCAGGGTTCAGAGCTTCTTTGCTGATCAGTCCTTTTCAGAAATTTGCTGGATGGGCAGATGAACTTGCAGTGGGTCTCGAAGCCTCTTAAGGTCCAATTCTGCCTAAAAGTAAAAGACAAATTATAAAGCACAAGCTCCCAAAACAACTTCCCCCAATACCATTTCCCTTGAGAGAAAGAAAAGCTTTCCCACATTTCCTTGTTTTTCCCCTGTCCAGCAGGAAGTTGCCCAAAGAGTCTCAGCTGTATTTCTCTGAACTTGTCTGCATGCAGCCACTTAAAGGAATAGGGTAGGGAACATTTGGATCCTCCTAAACTCATTGGAATTTTTTTTTTTTTTTTAAAGCCAACAACAACATACCAACCAGATTACTAGGGATGGTTGATTCTAGAAAAGCTCCAGGAAAATATGGCTAGCCAATGGCATCTGTATTCAAGGTGGCATAAGAAATCCCAGAAAGACCTGGAGGTCCTTCCTTATGCAATTTGTTCTCCAAGGCAGGGGTAGAACTCACCTTGCCCTGGATATCTTACACTGTGGCATTTCTAGAGAAACAGGAATGAAGGATGATAGAGAGCAGTGAAAAATAATGTGGTAACTCTGCTTTTTCTGCTCACATCATCCTTCTGCAATAAGGCTCTGAGAAACACAAGGAAACATCTCTATCCAAGTTCTTCGCTGAACAGATCCCACAGAGTGGATAATCTGTCAAGAGTGTCTGTCTCCAGAGTCTGAAAAATCTGCCCCCACTGACTTTAACAATACAACTATATGTTCTGAACATTATTTTCCAGGACTGCACTGAAGTGCACTGTCAGGAAGACCTGAACTGAATGGATGCAAGTCTCCATTCCTCACTAAATCCATCTGGTGTGTAGGAGCTGAGAAGAAAAGAAATCTTGAATTAGGCTCCTCTGAGGCATAAAGCGTCTGAAGCAACTCAAGATTTGCCAGCAGTTTCTGAAAGACCCTTTAAGATTGATATGGGTTTCATGTTGTTCTATTAGCAGTTCTACTCCTGGGAATATCAAAGCCAATTCAGTGGTTGCAGTGGGGCTGTGACAAGAAAATGGGCTGAAATCTTAAACTACATTCATTCTTGCTTGAGGTATATCTATTAATAGTAATGAAGAGCTAGCAAGCAGTAATTTTTTTATCTTGTTCCTGGAAAAATTCTTGTTACCTGAGCAATTGCATCCTTGAGTTGATTGTATTTCTCTAGATCAAATCGTGTCTTTTTGGCTCCTTTATGGAAAAATAGTAAGTACTGTCTGTCTCTGGCATCTGGATAAACATATTCCTAAGGAGAAAAAAAAATGAGAGAAAATAGGAATAAGGCTACAGCAGGGAGGCAGCAGAGGATGACATAGCACAGTCTGTCTCAGGTGTGTTTGGGACAATGACCAGCTTCTGACACAAGGCACAAGCCTGGCCCAAGCTCACACAGTGGTGGGTGACCCCTCCCAGCAGCTAAACCCTCGCCCAGTTACCCACTGCTGCACAGCTGGATGGGAGAGAGAAGAGAACCCAAAGGCAGGAGAAAAAAACAAGAAAAAATTAAGTGTAAAGTCAAAGACAGTTTAATAACTGAGGAAAAAAAACCCACAACATAAGAGTGATGCAAAAGCAATCACTCACCACCTCCTGCCAGCAGACCAATGCTCAGCCAGACTGAGCAACATCTGCTCTGGAGAAACTCCTTCCCAGTTTATTACAACATGTGACATGATGTGGTATGGAGTATCAGTTTGGTCAGTTCAGGGCAGCTGTCCCAGATGTGTTCCCCCACAACACCTCACCCACCCCCAGCCTATTCCCAGGGATGGGAAGCAAGGGGGTTGGGAGGGGGCAGACCAGGGAAGAACAAAAACCAGAGAAGGCCTTGATGCTGTACCAGCAACTGCTCAGCAATAGCAAAAGCACCACTGTGTCACCAAGGCTGTCTTGGTCACAAATGCCAAACACTGCACCACACCAGCTGCTCTGAAGAACATTAACTCCATCCCAGCCAGACCCAGCAGAGTCAGATATTTGCTTCTCTACTCATTTGTCACACTCCAGCAGTGAGTTACTATCACCTTCCCCCTGTCCCCTGTGAATCCTTCCATGCAGAGACAACAAGAACTAACATTTCACACTGACGAGTTTGTGGGGAGAAAAGAAGGGAGAAAAGCTATAAATACTGTCCCTAAAATGATGCAGTTGACAGACCCTTGGGACACCACACTGGAACACTTGCAGCATCTGTTCTGATGGCCTTGTGACAGCAGAGACACTCTGAGCCCTCCCTTCCTCATTATTTAGGCAAGATTAGGAACTGATGAGACAAACCACGCACGAGAAAATCCATAGAGAATCTGTCACAATTACAAGGATCCAGAGATGGAATCTTCATCTGGATGGGAGGCTAGGTCTGTGAAAGGCATTTCCAACAAGATGCCTGACCCTTGGGCTATTTAAAAGAGGCCAACATGGTACATGAGAGGGGTGGGCTTCCTTCCATGAAGCTCAGAGGGTGCCTCATGCAGCCATACTTGTCTGTACTGACCATATCTGCCAGCAGATGAATCTGTTTGGCTACAGCAGTCAGTCACCAAACACAGAAGAGCATTTCTGGCACTACAACCAGCCAGGACCACCATGAGAACACCCCACATGCAGCACCTCTCCAGCCAGCACAAATTAAACAAGCGGCATCTGAGTTCCAACAGGATAAGGAAGGGGCAAAGCAGCTTCTACCAGGCACAACTTTGCTATTTTTCTAGGGAATAGAGCCCAGAGAAAGTCTTCTAGTGAAGTGTCAGTATCAGCACAACAAGTCCTACCTGGCGGGTCATTACGAAATAAGCATACATTGCCATGGCACTACCATAGGTGATGAAATAGGTGACTGGTTCCATAATGTCCCAAGAATATTCCCACCAGGTGAGGCGGGCCAGAATCCCAAACTGAGTGGCCATGTAGGCCAGGCCTCCCCACAGCACCAAGGTTGTCCTCTTCTCTGCTTTCCTGCTGAGCTCCATCCTTACCTGCAGAAGGCAGAAACACACACCTTGCAGTCTCAGAAGTAATTATGTTAATATTGTGAAGAGACAATAATGCAAAAATATTCCCTTATATTAATAGTAACATTAAGTGGTTTGAAACATGATTTGATTACACATGATGCTTATACAAACAAACCTAAACTTCTTTTCCATTACTATCTTGCTGTCATCTATATTTACTCTGAGCTCTGAATGCCTCAGGAAGGTATTTATTTCTCCATGTTCAGAGACATTCTGTTGCATTAGCCCCAGTCTTTATTTGTTAACAAGCTCATTTCCAATTACTTAAAGCAAGGAAACAAAGTATTTCCACAGAAACCAGAAGCAGACATGGTTTGGGTAAACACTCGATTCAGTGATCTTAAAATCATTTGAAGCATGCCAGGGACCCAATTAAAACCTGGAAATGCATTTGGAAGATAAATACAACTGATAAATACACTGAGAAACTCCTTACTTTTTCTAGGGGTGCTAGTTGCTCCTTCAATTGCTCTAGTCTCCCTATCAGCTCCTTCTCCTTGTTCAGCTGGTGCTCCTCGATGCTCAAGGCTGTGTACAACTGCTGAACCAACGTCTTCACATCATTCAGCGTCGTGGCATTTTCATGGCTTAAGAGCTCTAGGGAAAAACAGAGGCTGCTTTATGCACCTGTGCCCACAGGGCTCCTCACATGCCCCTTGGGAAACCGCTGTTAGTCTGCACCAAAAACGAACAAAACTATCTTTTCAACAAAGAAGTCTTTGGAAGAGCTCCAGCACTCTAAGACAATGTGATTCCCTTGAAGGAAAACCAGGCTTTACTGCTGGATATTCCTAGAATTTGATAAGAACAAGGAAAAGGGAGAGATGCCCTATAGAGCTGGCCAGATGTCAACAGCTGCTTCTGATTCATATTTATATTCAAGACACATGAACTAAACTAGCTACGATCCATCACACCAGCTGTCAAGACACAGGCAGAATTCAGGCTACAGACCACCAGCAACCAGTTATTGTTTGGCTACTGAACATTGTGGCTTGGGGACCCCACAACAGCCTCAGCAGCAGCATTTTGAGTGCCAGTGCAAAGAATTGTTTCCCAATGCTCTGTGGTAACACCCCTTGCTGTGCTGCCTGCAAAGGAGCAAGTTCTCCCTCACAGGACCTAGAAACAAGAACAGGGCCATGACTCAAAAACACCTTTATCATTCCATTCCAACTCAAAAAGGATTCCTAGAGGATAACAGTTTGTAAAGGAGTTGTGGCTATTTGTACTATCTTACAGGCCACATAGAAAAAAAAAAGAAGTTTGAAATGAAAGTAAAAGATTTGGACATTAACCAAATAAATTAATTTTTGTAGCATCCTTGTAGCTAAAGTTATCAAAATATGATTTTACCAGCTCAAAAAGCTATAGACAGCTTAAGTTTTAACATCAGCAGCTCGAGAAAAAAAAGTGACTCAGTTGCCTGTGCCAAGATACACAAAGTACGTAATTTCGTTGTAGTTAAAGGGTTCCTGTTCTCCTATGAAGAAAAATCCATGTGTTGCTACTGAGATGACCATCAAGAAGTACGTATTTAAAACTACAGTACTCTGGCATTTCCATTTTCAAACACACAAGGTGATCTTGTAAAAACTCAAAAGCAGTACCTGCAAAGTTGGACTGTGCCTGTCTGCAGGCACATTCATTTCAGCACTATCTATAGAAATCTCCTTGGCAAGTGCATCCTAGGAGACAATTTCCTGTAACTTTGGTGATCCCAGAGCTCACCTATCAGCACACAGTGGACAAAGCAGAGTAACTTCCTTGTGTATGTGATATCCAGAGGTTTAGATATCCAGTCCTAGTGGAGAGCTTTCTGCTGAGGTGCTTTTAATGAGACAGGGAAAAAAAATCATCTCTAGTAGAGGTCTGCCTACCCCACATTTAGGGGAGAAAAACCATCTAACCCAGTACTGCACTCCCAATTCCAGAAACCAGAACAATAAAATCCCCCACATCTGTGAGCCAAGAGCCAAACAGAAGAGCACTTCCCAAGCTGTCCTTTTTGTTTAAATCCTCAGAGGTTACTACAGGCATGCAAGAATCTGGTGTTTTATGAAGTCTATGAAGCTGCCCAGAAGAAAGAGGACAGATAAAAACACTGAGTTCCTGCCTCCCCCAGTAATGCTAAAGTGTCTCAAAAGCTTCTTGCAGGTTTTCACATCTTGAAAATCACACAATTCCAAAGAATATTATTGAAATGGATTTTCTTATTGACTCAAAATAGGCTGGTTTCCCTTCCCTTCCTACCTGATTCTTCATAACATAACCTTCTGAGGGCACAGTCTTCTTTATTTCACTCTTTGGTAGCTAACAAGATTTTGCGGTTTATCTGCAATATTCAAGTACCACACATAAATGGAAACAATGCTAGCTGTCTGGGGAAGCAACCATTTATTCCTCCAAACCAGACAATCTAAGTTTCAATCTAATTCCCATCTTGTATCGTATTCCTTCAGAACCAGTTATATTAAATTACTTTTCAGTAATTAAAAAAAAAATTTACAAACTTAGAAATTAAAAGGAATTCTGTTTCTTTGTTTATTCCTCTTGGGGGCTGGGGGCATTAGCTTTGAACACAATGAAATATCTGCTTTTCATTAGTGATTATTCTGATTACTTGGATATCTCTAAATTGGACTCCAAGGGCAGGAGTAGAAACCATGAGGCTTCCCTTTAGAAACAAAGCTTCATGCTCCTGAACAAGTCAATAAAGTATGTTGCAAAGAAGCAGGGAACTGAATACTGAAATCCACTCCCAGTGCTGAGCAGAAGCAGGCTGCTTTACCTCTCTTTGGTGGTCTGACATGGTACGAGACATCATTAATGATCAGCTTGAAGTCATCCAGCAGAAGCAGGTCTATGCCTGTGGAGGAGGCCACACGTGTGCCATCTGTAAGGAAAACACAGATGATGCATTCAGCAGGGGGAACAAAGGACTTAAACATGTTGTGGCTAAGCAGTAACACCATCCCAAATCCAGCTGTTTGGTTTCTATTCATTCCAAAGGGTGATACTTTTTGGCAGGACTAGGAAAGGTGAAACACGACTGAGTTTTCACTGCTAAAGCAGGATACTGTTTCCCATGTACCACCTTCCACACCCAATTCCTTATAAATCGATTTGAACCTCTATGTAGGTTCCGTGGCTTACATCTTTCCTACTAAATAATAGGGAGCTCACCAGAAAACGTCTCCATTAGTACTGATTTCATTGGCAGCCCTGACTGCACAATATTCTTACTCTAGGAATAGCATTTCTACCTTCTGCTCTTTCAGGAAGGTCGAAGAACTCACGCCACAGCAAACTTTTACTTCAAAAGCAAAAGGCCGGATGCAAGCAGCAGGCAAGCAAGTAAATCAATTAGTTTGCAAACAAGAGTACCTGCTGAGTAGATTGCAACCCGATCAATTCCTCTGTCCTCTGCTCGCAGCTGTTGCAAGAAGACCCCGACGGAGTCTGAGATGGGTTTCAGGGTGAACTGGCAGCGCTCGCGCCGCGATGGAAGACTCACAGAAATCACAGGCAATCCGTTTTGGTAAACCACCGTCACTTCTACAGAGACAACAAACACACACGCTTATCGTTAAAAGGTAGCAGATCTTCTCTGCTTGGAGAGAGAGGCAAACCTGATTATAATGTGAATGTAACAGACTAAACTTCTGGTTTTCTCAATAAGAGATGTGGCCAAAGAAAAATGGAGGTATAGCTGAGATTCTCACGCCAGTAACTTGGCAGTAATTTTATGTACTTTGTAAAAGTTACTTACTCCAAACACAGTCACCTTTGTTCTAAAAGCAACGTGATACCTAAAAGCCATAACACGGCAGCGCAGTATGTTTTGGTTAGGTTTTGAAAATAAAAGCATTTTGGACTATGGAAGACAAAACACTGCTGTTTATATCAGGATTTATAGCTCAGGAGACAAAGGCAGATTGTGTCTATTAGGAAACATCAAGGAAGGACCCACTTCAAATGTTTTTATTCTTGTTTAGTTCTGGTTTCCTTCTCCTTGTCCTGAGGCAAGACATGTAAGAAAGCAGTCAGGAGCATGAGGTTGTAGAAGAGCAGCACTCCAAGTTTAGGCTTCAAGGTCATTTCATCTAAAATTCATGGGATCAATATGCTTTGTACTTCTCCAGACAGGCATTACTACTTAGGTGTAGATAAAACAAGATTTTCAATTTCTTTGGTGCTGCCAAAAGCTTTTCTGAGAGCATTCTTGAGGATTTCTGTAATTCTAAAATCCATAGTAGTGACCTGTATGAGCTGTAAGCTCGTTACTATTTTACTGCCACGGCCAGTCCCCATGTGCTTCATGAGACCCATACATAGAAAAGAGAAGTTAAAAGTTCATATTCCCTAAGCCCTTTACTGAATCACAGCCATAACTGTCCTCAAGTGAGGTAGCTGCTAAGATGTAACAGCACACCTCCAAATGATTTGCTTTTATAGGTATCTTTCTTATGTAAAAACCAACAGGGTTTTTTTATTGCTCAGAGCATTTTCTGTGTCTCAAGGATGGTGCAGTCACACTCGCCCACAATTCATCTGCCTCAGTATCCCAACCTGTTGTAGCTTTGGTCAACTCCTGTCTCCTTAAACTCACTGAACTCATGGATTGACATGCTAAATAGTTTTAAGCAGCTAACATCAAAACCAGTCAGTCAAAAAGTCAACAGAAGTAGAAATAAAGGCAAATAATGTTATTTCAAATAGCAAAGGGAATTATGAGAACAAGTCCTGGGGGAACACACCTTTCCAAAATTGGGGGATCATGGATACTGAGAAAGGATTTATCAAGTGCATTTTCACAAAGCCAGAAGAATTCTCTTCTCTTTCTTAACTATCACACACCTTCAGGAAGGGAATCAAGCATAAAAAAGCTTTTTCCCTCTTGCAAGGGATTGCTGCCTTCAAGTCCTTAAAGACTAGATGGAAGCAACCAAGTATGGACACCTAAAATAACTAAAGCATCCTAAGAGGCCCCAGTATTTGAAAACCTCTCAATGCCTATTCTCAAGACTCAGACATCTGACAGAATTTTAGTAACTTTAGTGTTTTGAAGCATACAATTCAGAGACAACAACCAGATATTTACTGGATAGAAATAAAGCAAAATATTAATTTATATGCACTGCCAGACAGAATTTAGAGCTTCTTAGCAGCAGCTGTTAGGACACCAGCTATCAGGTTTTCTTTAAATTTAAAATGCTATCTGGACCACACAGGCTGTGAGGCAGGGTTTTTTGCAGAGCAGAGAGAACAGTGTTTGCATTGACACTTTTTCCATGTAACCCCAGTGGTACCACACCACAACCAGAGTTCCAGGACTGCCAGCTCTGAAGGAAGTGCCTACCAGGAACAGCCCTGCTGCATTTTAGGAGTCATCATCATTAGGAGCACAAACAAAGCCTTTCACAAGGATTTCCAGCTTAGGTGAAGTATGAAGGACCAAATTATTTCCATTCAAAAGACAGGGCCAGTAAGTCTGTCAATACAGCTGCTTTATGTTTTTCTTGCAAAAACCCTGTCAAAGTAATTTCCTAGCTTAATTCACTGGTGGGGAAAGTCCGTAAGTCCAGGTCAATCCTCTCATCACGTCTCACACAAGTAACGCTGGCCAGATTTTTACTGTTTTGAAGAGGCAAAGAAAAGAAGGAAATCTGAAGGACACAATAACACAAACCTAACAGACAGCAGCAGGCAGCTTCAGTAAGTTATTAGTAAGCCCCTGTGATATGGATGCCTCACTCTTCTCTCCCACAGCCCTGTGTGTCTTCTGCACCTACTTTACAAGTCACTAAATGGACAAAGCATTTGGCACCTCACTAATTACAGAGCTAAGGTTTCAACTAATCTTCCCCCAGTTAAATTTTAAGCCAGGATTTAAATGCATGGGACAAGTGAAAGAAACTAATTTTATACAAGTGTGCTTCACTTACATTTAGAGTCACCTACAGCCTGGCTAGGGATGCTGCTAAATGAGACCATGGAGGATTTGAAAAGCTTTACATGCTAGGTTAAGTGTGGGGTTGCCTTGAGGTATGAGTTCCATCCAAGCACCACAACGTTTTGACTCATATGTGCACCAGCAACATGCCATGGGTATTGTTTTTAAAGATTTCCATTTTTGCCTAAGATCAACTTGACCAACAGATGAGGTCAAAACGAAGCACAGTAAAAGAAAAAAGCGTGGCTAAAGAAGTCAGTGTTGAACTTCAGCTACCGGTAAAGGCAAAGTTATTGGAAGAATTAATGAGAGAATTATTCAAGCACAACACAAGGAGAGGTAAAATCAAATCAGGCACAGGCAAACATCTTCTCAACCTTATACATCCTCTACATTTGTTTTAAGCCCCCAGGTTTTCATGTAAGCTCTGCAGAGCAGTCAGTCATGTTCTCTTTGCACACTTGTTACCCTGGCAGGGGAAGCAAGAACCCTTCACTTATTAGCTTTCACACTTTATTAACAAGCCTTAACAAGGAGAGGATCCACTCAATGCTCATGTCTGTCAGCACAAGTGCTCCACTCCTTGTGCACAGCATGCAGATGTTTAGCAGGCAGCGGGTTGAAAGCTGCTCCTTTCCTCTTTGCATTGTGGCACACTGAGATTTTTACAGTTCCACCACTGCACCCTTTTGCTTTATGCTCTGACAACCTTATCAAAAAAGCCTCATGTCTGAGCTGTTCCAGAATTTAAATAAAGGAATGACACTGCCTTGGCTGCACAACTTATTCACTGCAGTAAATGATTTTGACCATTTTGGCATGTAGCTGATATGAACTGCACTTCTGTTACATAAATGGACTTAAGAGGGCAGGTAGGGTCAGGCTGAAGAGATCACAGTGGGTCTTCTGATGCCACCTCCCTGCTCAAGCAGGGACATCCCAGAGTACCAGGCATAGGATTGTGTCCAGAGGGTTCTGGAGTATCCTCAGTGAGGGAGACTCCACAGCGTCTCTGGGCTATCTGTTCCAGTGCACAGCAGAAGTTCTCCTTCGTGTTCAGGTAGAATTTCCTGTGCATCATTTTCTGCACTTTACCTCGTGTCCTAGTGTTTGGCATCACTGAACAGAGCCTAGCTCCAGCCTCTGGCAGCTCCCTCCAGGAAGGACAGCACCCTGAAGAGTAGGGATCATACAGACCTCACAGCTACATCGGAAAGAAGGCTGGCAAAAAGACTTGGACAGCTGCACGCAATTCCATCTTTCTCTATAAAGCCCGTCCAGTTTTGTAAGGACAGTTCATAGAAAAGTCGCCCGTTGCCTTAATTCTTCTTGACGTTGCTCCCTCTGTCACTTCCTTAGCTCCAAACTGGATTGGTGCCCAGCCAAAAAAAGCCTCAAACAGGAAAGGGGGGCAGGGAATGAGATGTGACTTAGACAAGTCCCAGTGAGGCTGGTGCACGTGTGTACTCACCATCAGAGGGCACTACGGTACTGCAATACACCACTCTCACGCTCTGCCAAGGAGACAGCCGCTGATGCACCTGGAAAAAAGGCAGGCACAGCAAAAAGGACAAATGGTCAGAGTCTGGCAGGAGCTGGGCCAGCGCCACCTCCTGTGCCCCCTTCCCCAATGCCCGCGCCAGGCGCTTCCCTTCCTCCCGTCCGCCGCAGGGACAGCCACAAAGCTGGAGCACCTGCCAGGAACAGCCTCTTCCCTTCCCATCTGTCACCCCACAGGGCTTCCCCCCGCAGCCAAGTTCACCTCCACACACCTCACTCACTCACACACGTAGCTGAGAGTCTAGAACAGAACAGCTGGGGTTTGTTTTCCTTGATATGACATGTATTTTTAAAGCCACCCGGTCAATCGGTTTTAAGAAATCCATCTACCTTACTACACAGAGTAGAAATCATATCAAAGCACAAGGCTTTAAAGGTTAAAAACAGTAAGTTTTTTGCATAACCAGGAGGGATGTTTACAGAGTTGTGGATTAACAGGCTCATTCTCCTTCGTTGTTCTCCATGCCAACATTACTTTTTTCGTGTCCTTACAGAGGGAAGCCAAACTCTGAGACACGAAGTAGTAAATACGCCTATGCGTAGAAGAACAAATTGTTCCAACATAAAAAGCAATAATTGTAATACTGAGCTATAAAAATAAAAAACAACAGCAGCCCAACAGGAAGAAAGCACATGAATGGGTTTGTATGTCCTACAAACTTAGCAAGAGACTCATTTGCCCATGAAAATCTATACCCAGGCAGATTTAAAGCCTGTCTGCTAGATTATATTACACTGGTTATAAAATAATCCTTCCCCAACACCGAAATTACAACTGTGGCACAAAACAGCCCAAGTGTAAACTAGAGTAAGGCATAACACACCAGCTCTCACCTGTCTCTGGTGGTTTATATTTCAGTGGCTAGCCTCAGATTTTTCAACAGCTGTTGTCCAATTTGGACATTCCTTTGGTCTGGGATACATTTTCTTTCCTGATTACTAAAACACAGCTGCCAAACCTATATTTTTATAAGGATATCTTACAGAGAGGACTTGTTTAAGTAAATTTCTAATGAAGCTCGCAAACAAAACCCAGGTTGCTGATTATTTCTCTGCCAAATTCTCCAAATCTGTGTTTCATGAGGTTACCTTTGATAATCTACTTTAAATGGCTTTAATTGCTACTTCCCTTGTCCTCTGAAGCCTGATATCCAAACCAAGGATAGTTTCCACTAATCTTTCTTGAAAGCAGGACCTTTGGCCCTGATGATCACTGCATTGACAGCTCTAGAAATTCACTGTGATATGTGTATTTATACTTAATTTCTATCAGTTTTGACAACGAAAAATCAGTCATTTTCAATTTGCCTCTGCTCAATTGACTTTTCAGCTTCCCAGCGTCAAATCAGACACAGGAAAAGAAGTGGACACCAAACAGCTGTAACTCAAGTGGGAAGTTGAATGTTTCAGCAAAGTAATTGTAAAAAACACCTGTGTGTTGGGAACCAAAGGGCAAATTTGCCTTTTTGCAAGTGAAATAAGCAAGTCTTCTTGACTGTCTGATACCATGGGCTACTGTTGAGCAACCAGGACTACTCCTCCCACTCGAAAAAATCAGGTTTTAGACTCAAAACTATCTAAGGAAAACACAGCTACAGCCCCACATACTGTACAAATCCAGCTCTGTTTTCTTGGCATTACTATTATATTATTAACAAAGTCAGAAGCTTCAAGGATCAGGTGTGGTACCACATGCAAATCGATTTTCAGAACCAATTTTTACCTAAGGAGGGGAATTTCAATCCTTCCAAAAATACCATCAGATACAAAAACAAGTAAGCAGAATTCACTCAGTGAGACACAAAGCCTCCTCAGTCAGAGAGCACTACCCCAAAGACTGTTTATTGACCCATTCTACCTGATCCCACTGCACAGCTAGCTCTCATACAAGGTTTTTACTGCTTCACTCTCCCCCTCTACACAACATCATTCATTCATTTTTCAAACACTGCACAGCAGGACTCTGCTTTTCTACCAGATGTGAACGGCAGCCCAAAAACACAGTTCTCAGAACATCCTAAACCCTGCTAAATCCAGCATTATCCCACTGCAAAACAACCATGTAGCTGGAAGATATTATCAGGTAGCACATGCAAAGACTTTACCTTAAGGCTATGAGTATCTGACAGATACAAGCTCATTCCAGAAGCCTCCTGCCCTCATAAAACAAAACAGGGAAAAGGCAAAACAGGTCAGAAGAACCAGGGCATGTTAGGTGACTCATCAAAAAGCTGAGGTGTCCCTCGACTTAACCCCTTGCACAGCTCTTTTATCCCAACATGGGCTGAACCCCTCTGTTTCCTTTACACCCCCACTCCCAAGCAGGGTGCTGTCAGTACATTTTAGAGGAGAGATGTTGTTAAAACACTCATATCTGTCACTCCTGCAGCTCTGAACAATTCCTTATCGACAAAAACAGTCTCTTCTGGGTAGGAAGGGAAAAAAGGAACAAATGAACTTAAAGCCGAGCAGAGACCAAGATGCCATGATATGTCATCCAGGGTTAGCAAGAGCTTAAGGAGTCATCCATCATTTTTATTCCTGAAGGGAGACTGTTGTTTTAAAACTGAGATGGAGAGAAATGTTTGAAGCCATTATCCAATGCCTGCAGTTCAACAGCTTCATACAGGAGAGTGTCAGAAGGCTGAAGGTGGGGATGGGAGCAGTGCAGGGCAGAGAGGAACTCCACATGTGCCCCTCAGGAAAGCCAACAGCTCACCTCCCCTTCAACAACGAAGTGTGGAATAACTGCACCCAAATTTCAGTTGAGACAGACTTGTCCACCTCTCCCAAAATAAGCAATACTTGGGAGTGTGAAAAGCACCAAAGCCAGAGGGCTGAAATGAGAAGCTTTAAGCACTAGGATAACTTTCTGGGTCTCACAAGAACACAGGCAGGAATTCACATTCCACATCCATCAGATCCTTCATTTCCTGCCTTATCTGCAGTAAGATGCATGTTAAGAGGCTCAGGGTTATGCAGCAGCTGTGCTCCCAAAATGATTAAAGGAGCAAGAAGAAAAATGTCCCAGTCCTCTACCTAAAACTAATGTTTCCTCCAGCCTTATCCAGGTCTATATTAGACAACCCAAAAGTAAAAATAACAGTTTCTCTATAGGTCCTAATGTAGCTTTCTCAATACTACCTTGGGGACAAAGGTAATCAAAGCCTTGCTGGAAATATCAACCTTTTAGCTACCAGCAAGTGTTCTCTGATGGAAAAAGAGGGAGCAACTCCTGTTCTCCAGCTTTGTAATTATCAATGATGGAATGCTAACAACTTTAGGAGATTGAGTCTCCAAACCCTAATTAAAATCAGAAAAGAGGTTGGCCAGGAAAAAAAACAAAAAAAAAAAGCCCCAAGCATGAAAAAAGGTGAACATCTTTCTCTAGATCACAAGTAAAACATGCTGCACACTCATTACCTGGAGTATCAGTGCAGCAAGAACTGCAGAGCTTTAGTGAAAAACAGAGCATTCTTTGCATAATGCTTTACTACAAGTAGAGCATTTTATAGACGTTTGCAAGTGCTTCTGGCAACATCTATTTCACAAATTACGAGGGGACTCCTTTATATGAGGCTGCCTTAAGTCTGATACAAAGCAGCTCACCTTTCCCAACAAGAAACAGCTATTTTCCCCTCTATCCTAACTTTTGCTGCATGAAACACTGAATGTCTTTCCTGGCTCTAAAAGCCGTTATCCTAAAACCTCCAGGCTGGAGTCTCAGTGACAAAAATTGCTGTGAGCTTCCCCAAGCAGCCACAGCAACCCAAGCCACCCACCTCAAACATGCTGAAGGGCTCCATTTATCCATCTTCACCTCATTTCTGCTCCTGTACTCAATCTGTTAGATTTTGGTCTCTTTTAAACAGTACTTCCATCCTAAATTATCAAAGTCCCCTTCTGTCCTTCTCCTTTTCTTCCCCTTCACACCAGCTGTTTGCAAAAGTAAAGGAGAGTCAGGGCAAAACCCTGACCAGAAAGCTGCTGTCCCAGGGATGTGAGGTGTGACTTCCCAACACAGCCAGTGTTTTTGCACCAGCACACAAACTCTGGCTGGATTTAAGTACATTTAGCTGTGAGGGATTAACTGGGGCCAGCTGCCCAGCCAGCTGCTCCCTGACTCCTCAGGAACAGGACGATGCAGGATAAAAGGATAAAGGCAGACAGATCAGTCATCACTCCTCACTGGCTTAACAGACTGGACTAAGGGAAAGTTCATTTACTGCCAATTAAAGCAGATACTATCAAGAAACAGGCTGAAATGAACACTTTCCCCCTAAC
>VZSR01003794.1:297874-323827 GCA_013398615.1 Brachypodius melanocephalos | reverse complement strand
CTTCACAAAGGAGCCAGTGCAGGGCTCTGAGCACCCACAGGACCTTCCCAGCCCACAGCAGCCCCTCACTGAGGGTCTCTGAGGGCGGCGGGGTGACCAGGGGAAGATGGCGGCGCCTCGTGAGGGAGCCGCACCCAGGCACTGCCCTGCTAATTCAGCTAATGAATTCCTGCTAATTCCAACTCAGCGTCCTCCCTGCCTTCTTCAGACACCTCCAAAGGGATCAAAACAGGCCTGTCTGCCATTGGAGATGTCTGCCTGCGTCTCTCACTCCTTTCTTTTCCTTCTGAGGTGCCTGGACACCGCTGCCCGCTTCCAGGATCTCTCTTTGAAAAATCACTTTAAAAAATTATGAAAAAAAGTTATTTAAAAAAACCCCCCAAACTACTCCGTCTTCCTTTGAAATTGAGCCCAACTTTACCTGGGATTTGCAACCCTGTATGGAAGACCTCCTCTCCTTGCTATGGTCTCTGGATACATTCAAATATCCAGCAGAACCGTGTAGGATCTCCATCCAGGCACACACTGAGCTGCTGTTCGGGATGCTGGGATGAGATTAAACACTCCTGGCTCCCACTGCATCCATGCAAACCCCCAGGGATTTGGCTGGAGAGGGAACACAGTGTGGAAAGCCCCTGTACCCAAGAACTGTGCCCTTGCAGCGACAGCAACAAGCCGTAATGCTTCTGAGCACAATTTGCTGCCTTTTTCTACCATACAGCTCGTCTCCCAGGACCCAAACACTTGTCTGATTAAATCCTACTGGCTTGAACTCATTCCTCTCTCTCTGACAGCATGCCCTTACTCCATCCCACTCAAGAGGTCAGATTTTGCACCAAAAAGAACATTTTGCGCCCACTGCCTCCACAGGGCAGCGTTTCATGCAGATGAAGGTCAAGAAAACAAGACTTAACTGCAGTGCTATTTCTTCGTGGGTTATTTTCTTCTGTCTTTTAAAATCAGGCTGTAGACGGACACACAAAAAAAAAAGGCAATGCCAGCAAGATGTGGGAAGTGTTATTCTTTACATTTGGATGCACTTTGTATGACCCACGCATTAGCAAGTGATCTCCAGTTGCCTCAGTTCTCGCTCCTGCCTGAATTTTCTCTTCTTCCAGCATTAGTACAAAGCTCTATCACATCTGCTAGGAAGGGAACATAAACAGGAGGTGAGCTATAAATACTCCCTTCTCATCCTGCTTCCTTTGCCCATCTGCCTAAAAAGAAGCAGGTAAATCCACAGTGTCCAGGAAAAGGAGGGGGTAGGAGGAAGGAGATTAATTCTCCGCAGAAAAGGGAAAAAGCAGAGATGAAGTAACTGTTCCTCGTCCTTCATTGTGCCTTTCTCCCAGGCATCACTGCTGCTCTGGAGATACTGGAATGAGGAGTTGCAGCAGGAACTGTTGTTGAGTGGGAACATCACTGCATTTGATGGCTTTGATTGAGCCTCTGAGAGACAAGAGAAGGAAGAGGAAGCAATAAAAGGGAAAAAAGTTGAGCTGACATGTTAAGCACATCAGTCAGGCAGAATCTATTGCTTTTAAACAGGTGCTTCCTTTGCCACTATCCACATCATTTTCCTCCCCAATTAAAAACCAAATCAAAACTCCAAACCAAAACCTTCTCTCAGTCTATATTCTTAATTTTACTGCAAGTGTCAACAACTTACAGAGAATTACCCTATTTCTAACTTAGGACAGATGATAGGCAGGGTACACCAGACCCTCACACTCCCTCTTTCATTCAGCCTTCACAGTCCTTCCTACCTCTGGCAGACAACACAAAACAGGGCTGGAAATTCTCCCTGACAGTTTGTGGTGCCAAATCTCAGTTTCACCATGAAAACATTTTTGCTTTACTGGAGCTGGATGGTTTGGATTCCACTTCTTCAATACAATCCTCATGATTACTGGGAAAAAAAAAAAAAAGCTGAGAATTTTAATTCGCTTGAATCCTGAAGGCTTGAAACACAGAACCCAAACAAAACACTAGGATGCATTTAAACCTGTGTCAGCTTTGAAACCTGAGAGCTAAGTTCCTTTACCTAATTTCTAAATTTATCTTAATTGAATCTTAATAAAAGGTTTGTAACTCTCTTCTCAAAATTAAGGGGGCTGCAAACCACTGTTCAAAAAATGTTTGAAGAATTCAGTGAGTTCTGAGCTCACTAATTTCAGGGATTTTGTCTCTCTCAGCCACTCACAGCTGAAAACTGGGTAACTAAGAGAGAAGGCATCAGATGGATTCCCCTAAGTGATTTCCCCAGGGCAGCTTAGCTGCTGTTTTGTTGTTTGGTTTCTTGTTTGATTTTCTTCCTCTAGCACTTACCAACCCCATTAAGGCCACTCCTTCGGTCTCTGTCAGAGCCAGTTTAAAACAAGAGCTCTTGCCCCTCTTCTCCCACTGCTAAAAGAGCTTCCCAGTGAGGAGACCTCACTGACATCCTTGCACTTCCAGCATCAAAAATGAAACAATACGCAGAGTTACGGAGCGAGATTCCCACAAGCGCAAGGAAATTCCTTCTGCCTTGGTGCGTGCTGGGGAGCAGCCAACTCACACTGGTTTTCCAGGGAAATAAACTCAGGAACGAGGGAGGGAACCTCGCTTTCAGCTGTTGAGAAGACACAGCAGGCTCTTGGAGGCTTCGGAGTCAGCGCCAGCACATGCACAGCTTGGGAGGATCTGCATGCTCTGAAATATTGGGAGGTACAATATCCTGCAAGCCACAGCAGCCCAGCACATCCCACTGCTGGGGGAATCCTATTCCATCAACTCCCCACAGGAAAGCACAACAGAAAAGAATCTCATCTCTCTGGCTAACCTTACATCTGGGTTTGGTCCAAAAAGTGGTGGAACAGAAAGGTAAATACTCTCAGACAGCAAGAGGCTGTGCCCACCAAGTCACATCCAGTCAGTCCACAAAAAGCGATTCCTTCTCCTGGATTACGAGCCTTACAGGGTGAGTCTACGGGCCAAACTCACTTTAGGATTGAATCCTTTATGAGGCACTTAGCAGGGAAGTTTAAGAGTGTTGCTCAGAAGTGCCAGACAAGCTTTATAGATACTCTGATTCTTACAAGTTTGGGTCCTAAGCAAAAAACTAAGTTTGGCTACAAATACCTGCAGCCAATTAACACTGGCCAGGTTTTTTCTGGAAGAAATACCAAAGTGTAGGGTGTTTAACTTGGCATTCTTCCCTGCTTTCTACAGTCAGTTTGCAGCAGTTTACCACCAAGTGTGATTAGTACAGTAAAAATCAATCCTTTTGCTAGTCCCACACACATCTCATGAAGCCCTGGAAGAATCCTCCAGTTGATTAAGGGTGGATGCCTGACATTCTCCCC
Organism: Brachypodius melanocephalos; assembly: GCA_013398615.1. NCBI lineage: Eukaryota > Metazoa > Chordata > Aves > Passeriformes > Pycnonotidae > Brachypodius > Brachypodius melanocephalos. Next base: position 320,483 of record VZSR01003794.1, on the reverse strand, counting down.
CTGGGACAGACTGCCCACCATAAGGATTGTTACTGTGCAACTCTGGCTTCTAAATCCCTTACGTTCCCTGGCAAGGCTAGAGCTACAGGAGGAAACGAAAAAAAATTCCAATAAAAATACATGAATGTTTTAAAGCTATTAAGGAACTCCATTTCATTGTGCTACCAGACCACAGATCAAGGATACTTACATGCAAACCTAATACCCTTATATGTTAATGTTTAATGTCCTTCGGTTAATGATGTACTTTTACTTATTTTGCAGGACGGCCTCCCTCCTGTGCCCCGAGAGAGGAGATGGTGCAATGCCCACCTCCTGTGTGCCATAGAGACGTGCCTGGAGAGGAAACTTGGCAGAAGTTAAAGCATGAGTGAAAGGCAGTGCTCTGCAGAGGCAGATCTTTGTTGACATGCTAACAGCGTGCAGGAAGAGCACAAACACCTTAATTGTGAACCTGATGTTTAACTAGTGTGTTAAATTGAGTTCTGAAGGCTTCCCAGTTCAGCTTTTCCCTGCTCATCTCACCTGGTCTATTTGAGAAAGGAGGAGGAGGTCATAGAATCATAGAATCCCAGAATGGTTTGGGCTTGAAGAAACCTTAAAGATCGTATTGTTCCACCCCTGCCATGGGCAGAGACGTTTTCCAGTAGACCAGATTGCCCCAAGCCCTGCCCAGTCTGGCCTTGGACACTTCCAGGGACCCAGGGGCAGCTACAGCTTCTCTGGGCAATCTGTGCCAGGGCCTCCCCACCCTCATAGGGATGAGTTTCTTCCCAAAATCTCATCTAACTCTGCCCTTTGGCAGTTTAAAGCCATTCCCCCCTGTAAATAGTCTCTCTTTTAGTAGGTTCCCTTCACGTACTGGAAAGCCACAATTAGGTGACCCCAAAGTTTCTCTTCCTCAGGCTGAACACCCCCAATTCTCCCAGCCTTTCCTCACAGCAGAGGTGCTACACCTCCCTAACCATAAAAAAGTGGGGTTGACCCCTTCTGTACAGCACAGGCAGCACCCATAAGGTATCCTGCAGCATTCTGTGCATGGTTTCAGATACACAGACTTGATCTTGGCTCCTCTGGAGGAGAAAGGGCTTTTATCACCTTTGGGACTGCTCCCCAAACCCCAGCCTTGGCAGCAGGTGGGGCTGACTGGAACACTCACTGCTCCATCATCGGTCATCTCTGGCAAGATAAGCATGAGGTTCAGAGATCAAAAGGTTTTTATTTAATTGACCATTGACAAAGGGAATGACTGCAACAGCATCTCCCAATAGCTCAGAGCTATTCATTTGAACATCTCCTGCACAGCATTGCTGTGCTATAAAACTAAATGTAATTACGCTCAAATGCACAAAAGAACAACGGAGGCACGAAGAGAAAAAGTTTTAGCAAAGCTGTAACCTGAAGTCTGTCACTTCATCTAACAGCCAGGGCCACCCTCAAAGGTCCAGGGCCACCTTCAGCACCAAGCCACTGTCCCCTCCCAAACCTCCCTCCTCTGTCTTGGCAAAATCAGTCAAAACTGGGTTTATGGACAAGCACTACGAACAAACCCATCCTCAGTTTATATAATGATTAAGTCCAGGCATCCAAGCTAAAAATCACTAAAGAATCTTAAAGATAAACAGACCTAAGACTTCCCCTAACTTATCAAGTTAACCACTGCCAGGATGTGTGATCAACCAGGATTACTCAAACATTTCATTCCATCTCTTTGTTTAAAAATACTGTTTCCTATAAATTTTCTATCCCCCAGATCACAAGGCTTGTTTTAGTAGGATTTTTACTGAAATTTTTCAAATTGTTTCAGCTCAAGGGTTTTTACTTAGTTTTAAAAGCACAGAACATATACTGTGTTTATACCTCTACCTACAGTTTTTTTCCCCATAGAAACTGTTGCAGCTTCATCCAAAGAATAAGACACAAGGAGGATCCAACACAAAACAAATCCATTTTCAACAGCCAGTGCCAAAAAGCTGATTTGAACTACTTGTCCAATTACAAGCTGCAAACCACACATCAGAGATACCATGTGTTTGCAGGTCACACTTCTTTCCTATATGAAGGATGAGGCTTAACTCATATTAAGAGTGATTGAGAAGCCTTGGAAATACACCACCAGAAAAAAAATTACTAGGAAAATGACCATTTTTCTAGTCATTAAGGCCATTTAAGAATGAACAGTCCTGGGAAAAGAGATTATCCTGGGAGAGAGGGATTTGGAATGGAAAGTAGCAGGAGATCTTTGGCTTGATCACTTCCTTAAAGCTTTTCCAAATCAATTAAACTGGGTTTAATATACTGTGATAGGTGTTCAGTGGTCTAGAAGAAGGCAATTTACAATTTGGCTCCGAGTTATACAAGCTGTCAGAGACACCTTTACAGTTTGTATTTTCATTGACAGTCTCAGTTAGTTAATGAAAATTGAACCATTCTTCTCTGGAAAATTAAATATACGAACAAAACAGAGCAAAAAAAAAAAAAAAAGCCTCTGGAGAAGCCACAAAGTGACAGGCATCAAGGTAAGGGCTTCAAAACATACTTCAAAACATATGCTTTCAATCCAAGTGAGGAGGCTGGCTCAGCTCACACAGACTCGGATACTCTCCATACTTTCTTTCCAAGAACCTTTTTAATGCTTTCTCACTGCACTGAATAGCCCTGGGAAGCAGGACTTTTCCTTTGATCCAATGCTAATTATGACTCAAAGCTCTTTCAGCTGTGAATCCCAGGTTTCTGCTCCTCTGTGGGGATAGCCTTAAGAGGCCAGAGAGAATCACAGAATCCCAGGCTAGTTTGGGTTGGAAGGAACTTTAAAGCCCACCTCATTCCAACTCCCTGCCACGGGCAGAGACACCTTCCATAGACCAGGCTGCTCTAAGTCCCAACCAGACTGGCCTTGGACACTTCCAGGGATGGGGCAACCACAACTTTTCTGGGCACCCTGTGCCAGGGCCTCCCCACCCACAGAGGGAAGAATTTCTTCCTGACATCCCATCTAACCCTGCCCTCTGGCAGTGGGAAGCCATTCCCTCTTGTCCTGTCAGTATCTGCCCATCCCTCTCTCTCCTTTGTTTTTAAAATTATTTTGGCTGTGTAGGGTGAACAAACAATGCAGAGAGAAAGTTTCCCCAGCTGATGTGCTGCTAGGACCCTGCCTGGTTTTCTAAGCCTGTGAAATCTGTTGAATTCACAGCTCTGCAGTCTGAAATTTCAAGTGCAGCTTGAAATCATCCCCAAAATACGCACCAACAACTCGGAAGGTCCAGACATAAAGGAGAGTGATTCAGGGCTGAGCCTCCATTACAATCCTTTTCTTTCATCCCTCCCTGCTTACACTACTTTGCTGATGGGTGAACTGGCTCCAAACAACTTGTAAGTGAACCACAACTGGCTGTCACAGCTGGTAGTCACAATTTTTTTCCAACGGGCTCTGCTAAAAGCTCGCCCATCCACAAACACATGAAACATGGAAAGCAGATCTCTCTTCTCACAGGGTTTGTTTTGTTGTTTGGGTGTTGGGTTTTGGGGTGTTTTTAGTATAACAAAGCTTATTGCTAAAATCAGACAGAAAGCAGCAAGGTGATGAGTTTAGGTGCGAGGCCAAGGCATTTCCAAGCAAAGAGCCTTACCCTTTTGGGGAGCAGGAGGCCTGATGGCACTCTGGAACTACCTCACAGAGCCGAAACCTTGCGTGCTTTCCCAGCACAGCAGTGAAAACACATTAGCCCTTGAGAAAGCATTGAGAGAAGCACTAAAATAGCTGGCTGGGAGCAGTGTAAGTGGCTGTCCAGACAAACACTAAGAGAATCCATAAAGAGCTCTGGAGGCAAAAAAATCCTCACTGGGAAAGCAGACCACTGTTGCAGACACGCAAATCAGGAACACTTACATCAAGTTCAGACTAAATATCAAAGATCACTCATTTCTGAGGGGAAATAGTCACGATGGAAACTAAAAACATGCACAGAGCATAGCTGGGGAAGCAGTAGCTAGGTGAGCACAGAGCAGAGAAACAGGAGGAACACAGGTCACAGCCTTGCTACAATTCTGCAGGACACTGCACCAGCTGCAATCATATTTGCTCAGGAATGCAAGAACCCAGCAAATCCACTCAGCCAGGGCACATCCCACATGGACTGTCTACAGACAAGTATCATTTCTGCAGTGACATTCACAATGACCTTGTGCCATCACCAATAAAGGAGGTTGTAGAGCAAAAAAACCCCTCCCCAAATTTAATCATGCCCTTTCGCACAGTAGGCACAGGATACTTGGGTGTTTTGAAGTCAGTTTAAAAAGGCAAAAGTGTCATCTCTACACTGTGTTCCTACAATTCAAGAATAGCACTGTAAACTTGGGAAAAAAAAAATCAGGCAAAGTTACAACTGCAAAAGTTTGAATACAGCCTGGGAATCACACTTGAATGGTGGGTGACCAGCACACCCTTCTCCTCTGGGGATAAATTTCTTTTCCACATTAGGAACCCAGAAAGATTCATCCTGATATACCTGCAGGCAAGAAGAACAGAATTAATTTAAGTTCACCTGCGTTTCACCTTTGTCTGGTCCTTGGGATCAGCAGGAAAAGTTTGAGATAAGTCTTAGGTTACACTTGCAGCTGTTTCCTCAGCTGCCATCAGGAATTTCTCATAGACAGCAGAGGTTGCCCTTGCTCTGTTGGCCTGATCCCTCACCATACTCCTCATCTCTAAAATCTCTAAATCTATTCCTGCATCTTTAAAACACAGTTCATGGCACCATATACAGCACATCCCCACTAACAGAAGCACATCAGGCACTCCTCCATCGTGACCTTTCCAGAGAAAAAATAAAGAAGCTAAATCCTGTTCTTTATGAATGTAGGACTGGCAAAGAGTTACAGGATTAAAGTGAAAAGTTTTGTCTTTTGAAATTTGAGTGAAGCATGCCTCTGCTAGTCACCAGCTTAAAGAATAACACATTCTCTGCACAAGAGAAACAAACTGCACTCCTGAGAGAGAAAGAAGAAATGGCTCAGCTGCAGTTCTCAGGAGCAAACTCACAGGTTCTCAAAAAACTCAGAAGCAGACTCACACCACCAGATTTGGTAGTAGAAAGTGAATACAAGAGACGAGGATCAAAACTGAACACCAAATGGAATTCTCAGTTACTAAATGCCAGGTACAGACTTGACATTTGTTTCTGTATGGCCCTGAAGATATTCACTTGGCCCTTAGCACACATCATGTTTCAGGATTTTTTAATGGGTCGGTCACAAGATGTGGAGGTGTCACCCCCATCCCCTCACCCAGAGCACACGTGTGTGGAAGTGTGCAGCAATGGAACCCAGAACCCATCCTTTGGGAGCAGGCAATGGATCACAAGAAAGCCACTTCAGCACCCCTCTTCCACTGGCACATTTGCACGTTGCTCAGCAAGGGAAAACCTCCCTTTCCCAGTTATTTCATTCGTGCTAAGATTCCCCTCTTCCCAGATACCAACTGTATTTTAACATTTTACAGCTGCAAGTCAAATTTACCAGGGGAAGGAAAATCAATGCCTGCCTCCACTATGCCAAGTGTGCAGTCACCTGGGCTGTGCTGTGCTGTTACCAGCCCAGTGTATCTCACTGGGGCTTGCCAAACCCCAGCACTGAGCACTGTGTGGTGCTCCTGACAGGCTTCCCTAACATCCACCCTCTCCAGGTATCCTTGCTCCCTGCCATTTAATCACTCCTCGCTCTTTATCACAATCTAGGGAAACTTCCACAGCCATTTCCTTACAGCAGCAAGGCCAGGAAAAACATTTTACTGAACTGTGCAACCTTCAGCAGCTTCTTGGCTCACAGTTTATAAGAAAACTTATCACTGGCTCATACAAAGATCTCTAATGCAGTTAAAATATTTCTGGCAGAGAAACAATAAAAAAATGAAGTGCTTCAAATGCCTGGCTAAATTTGCTACAATAGTCGAGAAAGGGCTTTCTAAGCAAGTTTATCCATGAGATCACAGCTCTAGAGTGTACAGCAACAGCTCAATTAATCACAAAACTACTTGCAAGGACTTGTCAAAAAGAGAAGAGTAACAGAACAGACCCTGCAGAACAGTCCCCAACACAGGCAACACACACACACACTCTTCATCCTCCTGCATGAGGAGCTGCTCAAGACTGAACTCTGAATTGAAAACTAATTTTTTTTTCTATTTAAAGGAACTAACAATGCAAACTGGCTGTGTCCTTTCTCAAGTGGTTGCTGCTTTACTCACTACAGCCCTCTGTTTGCACAGCATTCAAAGTACTCACTCAGTTCTTTCAAATGAAAGATTTCATGTAGGAAAGAACCAAAAGATGTAATTCAGGTACACAGTGAGTGATTTATCCATGCACCTCCACATAGGCAGCATTCTTCCTCCAGTCAATAAACTTTATTCCTCCTTGGGAAGGATTTGACATGGACATCAAAAGCACAAACAGATTGTGCAGCTCAAAGTGGGAAGCACACAGGTCAAAACACACTCTACAAATCACCACTTTTATTTCTGTTGTGACTCCTGCAAAATAAACTTCCCTTTTATACTAAGGGTGAATTCCCAGTGCTACCAGCTCTTGCTTTATTCCCCCAAATTCTTCATGTCTCCCTTGGCCATCCTACTACCCCCTGTGCAAGGATACACTGCCAGGACACTGTTACTTCAGTCAAACCCTCCAATATTTCAGTTCTGCTGCCAAAAAGCAGAGTCTATAACTTCTGGTATTCAATAGCCTTATAGTATCAAAGTGTGGATGAGTCATCAGGGCAAGATGAAAAGGAACAGGTTTTTTTAATATTGCCAATAAAGAAAAAAAAAAAATGTTTGTGGAAGAGACAACTTACAGTCTTCGAATGAGTCTCTCTTGGTGAGCTCTGCCCTCAAATGGATGGTGTCAGTTTGATGCATCAGTGCATGCGAGATCAATGCGATCCTAAACTTTCAGTCTTCAAGAAGTTATTTTCCAAATCTGCCTGGGAATTGTTTAAGCATTACACAGGCTGAAAAAAAGCATAAATCAAGCCTAACTATCGGAAACACAAGTAATTCATCTGGCAAGCTGAGAACAGAGACAGCGGACCATGAATAATGCAAGAGGGGTAAGATCCAAAATATTCCGTTCAGTCTATTACCTGCAGCCTGAAGTGGTGATAAAATACTTGATTAAATTGGAGAGCAAAAGCTGTTCAACGCAATTACTGGATAAATATTTCAGATCAATTTTTCTGCTAAACATTTGGAATCCCCCTGCCAGCCTGCATCCCACCCAAGGACAGGAGGGGAGGGTTTCTACAAGAACACATGGCCCTTCCGAGGCAGAAGTCTTGCAGGGTGAGGGATGAGCATTCAGGCTCACAGAAACCCAGCTCAAATTACTTTGCCACTTTGCAAGCTGATTGTTTCAGGTGTAGCTTCAGAAATTTGCTGAGAAAAGCCTCAATAATTCTACTTGTGGAAGCAGGATTTTAGGTGCTGCTTTAGGAAAACATCCTCCTCCTCCGCCCTGTTTTAGCTGTTGAATAAAATCAGAGCTTAGGAAACAGATATCACAGACCATTTAACCTGCATTTGCCCAGTCACTTCACCTCATCACTGAGCTTATCCAGCCATTCCAGGGAGCACCACAACAGAACTGCCACCTGATAATGCCAAGGTAAACCACTTAAACCACTTACGATCTGTGTTATTTCCATGCAATTTGTTTCACAGAGTGATTGGGCACAGAGTTCTCTAAGCAACTTGAAATTCTGCGGGGAAAAAAAAATACTCTTAATTGCCATTTGAACTCAAAGGGAGGAATTTCTCAGCATCCAGAGGGGAAAAGAGCAAACTTTGTGCAAAGACAGGCAGAACCTGCTGTGGGGATCAGCAGGTGAGCCCTGTCCAGATGTGATTGTCATTATCAAGGCTTTGGGGATTTTCCCTGAAAGCTCTGTACCCGTGAGGAATGTCACAGCAACCCTCAGCCTGCATGCGGGAAAAGGAGAAGAATTTGAAAAACTTTCACATCATTATTATTATTATTCCTTCATCCTATCCTTTCCCCCCAGCCCGAATACTTGGGATATATCTGGACCCATCCAACCCATGGGAACTCAGGTACCTCCAAAGGCAAGAATGATCACGATAAAAAGGAAAACATGTTTCAGTGTGAAAAGCACAGGAAGGGGGATAAAGCTTCAGTGTAGGAGTTTGTGATAACCCAGTGATGGTTGGGTCAAGGAGGAGAGCTCAGAGATTAAACACTCAAAAGCAGAAAGGTAAGTTCCATCCTCTTTTAACTAAGGAAAATGTAAATGTTACTGAATTTAATCAAGCCTGGCAAAATCTCCTTCCCCTGTTCTTTCTAGCTGGGTTTAGCAATAGCACAACAAAAATCAGTTTGGGGAACTTCAAATCCAGGCCATTTCAAGAACATTGAGCTTCCATAAGTCAAGCCACCAGGCAGGAAAACTCACTAAGAATAGGCAGCTTTAAATACAATCACAATTTCTACTTTATTTTCCTGAAATGCCACTCTCATCCAGCAACAGGGTTTCCCTGCACTCCCATAATCCTAACTCCCAGTTCATCTCTGAAAACACACAGCATGTCAATTGCTATGTATTTCACATACTTTGTGATTTATTTAAACCAAAGAGAAATGTAAAGAAGACATTTTTATGACTTACTCTAATTGAAGTTGAAATATAAATCTCCAAGTCAAATGTAGCTACCTTAAGGGTACTTGATAGATCAATACTCCAAACATATTATTCATAGCATTTAGGTTAAGAAATGGTGCTGCTAACCAGCTATTTAATAATAAATAGACATAAAAATTCAGTAAATGTGGGCAAAAAACCCCACAACCAGGTACTTTTGAAGCTTCCAGAAGAAATCTGGAATGATGATCCTTGTGGGTGCCTTCCAAATCAGAATATTCTGTGAAATACTGGAGAGTTGATGTTTGACTTTTGTGGAAGTGAAAAAGAAGCAAAAACTATTTATGTTTATTTTCCATCAAGAAACAGGTCTGATAAAGATAACATGCACAAAAAGAGGTCTTTAGGTATCCTCATCACAAAATATTCAAAAATATTCAAAGTCTGACTTCAGATTTTGACAGACTTAGCTTGACTGGCCTGGCATTAAAAATGATTAAAATGAATGCCTGTCCCTGGTTTTATTTTTGGACATGGACAAAGCCAGGCCCTGGGGAGATCTCATCCCAAATGCTCAAGGGAATTTCCGCCAGCGCTGTCGGCTCCGGGGAGGCACAAGGAGCCTGTGCCAGCTCAGCAGCCCTGCTCACCCAGCCCATGCTGACCCATGGCTAAGGCCACTCAAAACAACCCAAATTCTTCCCAACTTGGCACTGAAGTGACAAATCCCTGAAGAGAGTTCTGGATCCTGTCAAGAGATGTCACTTGAAAAGCCTCTCTCTATAGTTAGAGCAGTCATTGGGTCTGAACATCAGCGAGTGGAGATGCACAAGCTGTTAACAAGCAAGATTTGGGGCTTTCTTTTGTAAAAATTAGTTATTTAATAGCAGTTCTAGAAACTGAACCTCGTGTTTTTCTAGTCTCAGCACAAAACAGCCCCAGAGAGACAGAAATTCTTCAATCCCACCTGAAAGCACACACGTTTCAGACCCTTTCTATGAACAAGCTGAAATTCCTTGGGGTTTTGTTACATGAACTGCTGCAGGGAAGCATTTCCTAAACCAAGCTGGCTCCCAACGAGTTTATTTTACAGGAACATTGTTTGCCACAGTGAACAGCAAGGCATGTCAGGATCAGAACTAGATTCCCACCTGAAGCTTCCTCCATCCCAAGTCCTGCTTTTAGCCCATACTGCTCCCAGGTTAAGAAACCAGCAACTCCTCCACGGTTTGGAGAAACCACAATGCTCTCCTAAGGCTGCCGTGGGCAGCACTAGCCTCGTGTGGCAAGGTTTTGTGCACTTGCCAAATGTTACAGTCCAAAACCTCAGAGTCTGCAACCCCACCAAACTCTCCCTTTGGGAACTGCTCCTCTTTTGGCACCTTTATTACCACACCTGGTATGTCAGCATCATTTTGATCTTTACTTGCTCAAGTCTCACACAACCCACAGTCCTTCACCCTGATTTCTAAGACACTTTGGAACTCTTGTGAGATAAGCGAATTTGACACAGAATCTTGCCCAACACTGCAGCCAATACGAAATCCAAGGAATCAACACCCCACCTGCCCTCTTGGGCCTGCATTTTGAACAGGACTAACCTTTGGCACAGCTGTATCCCTGAGTCTCTGCTGCCAGCATATTCCTCAGGGGCTGCCAGCAGGCACCATCCATCCCAAATGTTTGCACAGCATTCTCCCTCCAAGGAAGCTTTTATGGAGGAAGCTTCCCTGGAGCACAGGATGGTAACTAAAAGCAGATCAGATAAATCACAAGGTGCTGTTGCTATAAAAATGTCTCTTAACTTACTATCTTAATTAAGGAGACCCCTGCCTCCCAACTCCTGCCCATGGCCTTTGGTTTACTCAAGCTCATTCACCTTTTTTTTTTTTTTCTGTAGGCTGTTATTAGCTAGATAAGGGAATCAATACAATGTGCTGCCACACAGCTGCTGGTTTTCCTGCTTGCAGCTGCAAGATGAGAAATACCCTGTCATCCCTGCTCATATTTGGGGTTGACAACTTCTTTCTAAATAGAAATTACGGTTAGCACTGGTGGAACTTACCCTAACTGAGCACCATATCACTCGCTAGCAGATCTTTCTTTGCATCCATCCTTGCTCCCCTGTGAGAGTCATGTAAGCATCACCAAAATTGGTGGTTGAGGCCTTTAAGCTACAATTTAATACAATTTTTTAAAAGAAAAGTCAAACCTTCAAATACTGCATTAAGGGTTTAGGAGTATTCTCTTCTCCGTGGATCATCTCTCCTCGCGTGAATCCGCTAACTTTACTTCCATAAAAGAGTAGCAACCTTTAACTTCCAGGTGGAAATTGCCCCAAGGCTGGGTCAGACCTTTGTTTTCTCATTGCTTAGAGAAGACCAATAAATTATAAACATTCAGTTGGGTCAAAGTTCCACTGATAATTCAGAGGGGTGGAAGGGGTGAAACTCACCCCAGAGACCAGGCAATACACCAGCACATAAGACACACAACATAAAAGCTTAGTTTTTTCTCATGAACCCAAATATCACTTTGTAATAAATTCACGTTGTCAGCCAAACTAATCTTTCCTCAGAAACTTGCACACATTTTCTGTGAATATCTAATTTAAGCCCTCCCTCAGGCAGGAGAAGGCTTCTCAACGTTGCAATGAGAAAATCAAAATTAAATCCCTCCTCAGCACCACAGCAGCAGAGAACACCACCTTGAGCTTGCTTTGCCCTCAAAGTTTATGGTTAAAAGTGTCCAGAATTAATGCCACACCATTCCCCTCCTCCTCCAGTCCAAGTCCCTGCTGTTCAATGGGCAGGAGATGCAAGCCAAGGAACCTCTCTGCTTTTCAGAGCAGCTACAAGACCACACTTTGCCAGCAGGGAACACACCTCAAATTGATGCACAGCTCAAAATAACCGGACTGTGTGGCATCCTTTGAAATCCAGCACTGAGTGAGCCTTCAGGGCTGAAATCATCTGTAACCACCACCACACAACAAAGCAGCACCAGGCGTTGCTGCACCCCAAATGTACCACCCTAAATGTCACCCAATGAACCCTTCAGCACTGTCCCATCTCCACAGAGGGGCTTTGCTTTGGGAAACAGAATGTGATGGACACCCACAGCTGCTTTTAGATGCCAGATTTCTGGAGGAATAGTGTTTAAAGGTCTCAAATTCACACTCAGCTCAAAATAAATGAAGAACACTCTCAGGGTGCCTCCATGGAGTTTGCAGGACGAGCCAAGGATGTGTTTCTTTTGCCTCATTTCTTCTCAGGTCACACGTTGAGAAACACCATTAAAGCCAAACAAGGTAAGAAATTTTGATAAACTTCAACCTGCTGCAAATAAATACAAAGCTCTGGGCAGCAGCTCTTCCCTACAGCTCCAGTACCAGAGCCAGTGAAAAACCACACAGATATTGATGGTGGGAACACTCCAGGGCTGAGTGGGAACAGAGCTGGGCTTGGCAGAGTCACCAAGACCTGGGCTGGTACTCAAAACACCCAAAAATTGAGAAACGCACAGAGAAACTGAACTGAAATCTCTGTATATTCTGTACAAGTCAGCTTGAAAACAGTCTCACACTAATTCTGACACTTCTAAAGTAATTGCTCGGTGCAGATGCTGTAATTTGCTGCAGGTGATACTGGTTCATTCCTGCAACCTCCTTTGACAGTCAGATTTGAGTTTCAGGCAGTCTTAAATCACATATAATCATATTTCATCTGCAGGGAACAGGGCTGAAGTCCGGCTCAGCAGAGAGTTACAGAAAAATAATTTAATCTCTGCTACACATCATCAATAATGCACAGCCAACAGGGAGAGCCATGTTAACATACAGATGGGCAATAATCTAATTAACAGTGACCTTTTTTCTCTTGCACTGCCTACAGGTCAAAACGTTTGAGTCACTTTGAAAGGAGATAATGTCAAAAATGGCTGTTTGGGGAAATCCCTACATCTAATAATGGCTTTAACCAGCCCAGTCGTTCTGACTCCAATTGAAGAATGCTTGATGGCTGCTATGAATACAAACGAAGGGATTCCCAGTTAATGTGCAAGGCACAGGGAAGCAAATCCTCACGATTAAACACCTCCCTTCTCTCTCTCTGCTCCACAGCCTCCGAGACAATTAACGCTCCGGGACAAGAACCCAAATCGAATTGTTTCTGAATTCACTGATCAAATCAAACACGCTGACAACCCTCTGCTCCAGCCTCCTTATCCCATATGCAAATCCCTCTTTAAAGAAAGGAAAGCTATTTGTTAGCAGCAGGCTCTCTACTACGAATTCTGCTACTCCGGCGTGCTTGCAAAGTACAATCCTCTCTTTCGACATTATTTTAAAAGTGGGTTGCTTTAGAGACCAAGGGCATCCCCCAGAACCCGACGTGGGGAATTAAGTCCCAGCTTTTCGCTGGCACAGCGACAACCTTGTCGCAGGAGGCTGAAGGTTACTGGCGGAGCATCAGCAGCCGGTGGGCACGGATTTGGAGCCGGGAACCGGGAGATGCCCTGGCTGCACGGATGGCTCTCCCTTCTGCTAAGCGGCAAGAGCGATACCCAAGGAATCCCAGCTCCCCCGGCACCGAGATGCCTCGGCTGCGCGCATCTCCACCGAAAGGCGGCTCTGAGACGAAGTTAAAGCGCATCTCCATCCCTGGCCGGGCTCTCCCAGCGCGGGGAATCACGGCTGCTGCTGCAGGGAACTCCCACACCCGGCTCGGCAGCTTCGCTGCCTGTCGGGGGTTCCCCCGGTGCGCTGCAATCGGAGCCTCAGCTCATCCCTGCGCTGCAGGGAGGGACCGCTGGAGCACAGAACGGAGCGGGGGATTTTTGGCATCGACCCCCTCCCAGTTCTCAGCAGACCACGGCGTGCCCTACCAGCAGATATATTAATAGCTCTTTACGCTCCTAACTCATCCATTTTCTGTTTGGAAATTCGCTCCCGGAACGAATCGCATTGCTCCAAGAGCAGAAGAAAAAAAAAAAAAAAATATATATATATATCCCCAGAACGGCAGGAAATGAGCAAATAGAAGAGAGTGTTGACAAAGCAGCCGAGACTGCAACAACTCATCCACCCAAAAACATGCAGAGAAATTCTTCACACAGAAGTGCTTCCCATCCTTAAATGGCATAGGTGGACTTCAAAAAATTAGCCTGAAATTATTAACCCTTCAAGATCCCCTGCACTCACTCAATTATTTGTTCATCTTGCTGAACAAATAATTCTTCCCTGTGAAGGAGATGTATTTCCCTAAATGCATGACACAGAGTTGCATTAACACTGAGTTTATCCTGCAGAAATCATTCTGCTCCTTCTGCTGCAGCCAAATGTTTCTACTGTAGCTGTCGCTGCAGAATGGAATCGAGATGTTCCAAGAATTCATTCTTTTTAGTCTGGAGTACCTGTCAATGGAACATCGTCTATCCACACATAGTGCTAAGCACTGGAACTAATCACAGAGAGCATTTTAAAGACCTAACACAGGGATTTTTTTTCCCCTTGTTCCAACAGATGTCTTTGAAATAAACTAAAACAGTCAAGCTCGAGAAATAAGAGTGTTTTTAACCACATTCAGAAATTGGGATGGGTGGGCAGACTGCTTTAGCTCTGGAATACAAATAGGGATTTTAACTAGAAAAATAAAAGTCAGACACCACAATCTTTACACTAAACAGAAAGCTCTTGGAGATTTTTCTCTCATTTGAACATTCATGCTCTCTCAGAAGCCCGTTTTTCCAACAGGAGGTTTAAACAAGCATTACTGTTCCTACAGATGGACACAAAGGAGTGCCTGAGACCTACACTGAATTCCCCAGGCAGGGACAGAGCCGTGCTCCAGGCAGAGCTGCCAACACAACTGCACAGGATTGCATCAACTGCTGCCTGCCTGTGGAGCAACAAACTGAACTCTGCAACCATTCATTCTGTATTAATACTTTGTATTTATTTGAGCTAGATATCTATTTCAACTAAGCTCAGAGTTTATGATTACCAAACAACATTTTCACAAACACAAAACTGGGAAGTCGAGGTTTCCTGCCCCTGCACACCACTCGATTCTATAAATTTTTTGAAGCACATGAACATTCTTCACATCAGGATTTGACTCGATTCCTGAAGCTCAGAGGAACTTGCCATCCTGCCCAAGCTGGCAGCTCCTGGTACCTAAATGACACGCTGGATTTTTAGGACTGAAGCTTTTATTGCAGACATTTGGGTGCTCACACTCAAACCACAGAGCTCAGCACCTCTCCAGTGGTTAAAGGGAAGGAAAAATGAGAATGCAACTTTCTCAGCCCTGTTGCAAGCACACACCCCAGTGCTACAGGAAGAGGAGGGGTGAAACCAGGTTTAAATGAAGGTCAACATTTGGATGGGGAGTTATTTCAATAAACTCATCTGGAAAATCAGCCTTCCGCTGCAGCCAAAACACAAAAGTATATTTTCCTATTTAAACCTGGTTGTTCATTAGCCACAGGCATATTCTGCTCAGTGTATTTATCCAATATCCTGTTATAGGCTTCATCTTATGAACACCCAGGGAGAACAGCAGGACACCGATAAATGAATAAAACTGATAAATGGGTAAACATCAGCCACATTTTGGATACCACATGCACAAAAAATTGCTTGGGAGGCAGCGAAGAAGACTTCTAATCATCCTTCCCAAGAAATAATGTATCCTTTTAGTGAAAAATTCATGTTCACAGTATCAATGAGTAAGAAAAATGAGTATGCTCCACGATGAGATCATTTCTCTCTTTAAATCAGAGGAAAAGCAAACACACTCCTGCCCTCGCTTTTCCCCAGGACTCTGCTATATGATTTCCATAAAGACATCAGCTCCCAGGCTGGGGTAGCACATTCCCACCAGTGCCTTTCATCTGTGCCAGAGGGATACCAACAGCACGGAAGGAGAGAGGAACGAGCATGGATTTGACTCCAAAGGTTGTGGCAGGCAGCAAACCTGCCTGAGTGATGCTATACATGAAAAATCTGCCTGAGCAACACCAGATACACACATGGGAATCTCCCCAGCTTTGCTTACAAGTTGTTCTCAGCGCTTTAGAGAACACCACCGAGCTTTAGAGCACATAAAGAGCATGGAGAGACCCCAGTGTGCTCACAGTTTCACTTCCACTTGGACACTTTGGGTTCACAGAGGTGGCAGGGCTTGGAAGAACAGGCAGAAATAAACTGATCTGCAAGCTCAGAGCAACAAGCTTGAGGTTTTATTGAAGTTTTTTTTTTGAAGCTCTCAATTCAGTCCTACCTGGCTGCCTACAAATGAAAACACAGCCCATCTCTTGCGTGGTGAAAATGGTGTAGGGAGAAGACAGAGATTCCCAAGCCTCGGGATACAATGTCCCAGTTTTCAGTTGTGGGAAAAAGGGAAATGCAAGCTACAGCCTCTTGTGACACCTAATAAAATGCTGTCTTCCTCCCTTTTTTTTTAGGATTGCCTCTGAGGCAGAAATTCATTTAGAGAATCACCTGCTTTTTCAGCTTCTAATTCTGACATTCATTTAGAAAATCTGCCTGAACAACCTGAACCAGCTTAGCAAACACACAGCCACAGCCCCTGCAGCACCACCCTGTTTATTGACTTCACAGAGCTCACTCCTCACCCCCAGAGGTGTTTCCAACATTCTGCACGGCACAAAACACTGGATTTCCTATCTGATCTCAGAGAGAGGAAAAAAAAACCCCACATTCATTATTTGCAGTCCACACCACTCCTGCTGTAATTGCCTCTGTTAACCATTACGTGCATCGCAGTTTTGAACTTGGTTTTAGGCTCAATTTACAGATTTTCAGGAAGGACATGCAGGTGGGATGGAGAAAAAGAGATCCCTCATACAGTAGGTGTCGTGCATCAAGGCTGTGCTGCTCTTTCTCGTCCCAGTGGGATGAGATCAGTGCTGTCCAGCAGCAGTAGGGGAAAAAAAAAGCATTTTTCTGTGCAGAGCTGAACTGATAAAGCCACTGGAGAAATATTCCAATCACAACAAAGGGCTAAAAAAACAAACCAACCAACCTATGTATTAGAGATCTGGCATGTTTCTGCTCAGCTCCAAGCTTTGAGACATCTCCTTTTTGTTCCCATCTCTTATGACCATATTTACATCACATGACTTCCCTGTTTGCTGTACCAGAAACTGGAAATTCTTCATTATCCCATCAGGGTACCCATATTTCAGCCAAAGAGCAGCCTTGGAATTTCTCTCACTCCCTGAATTAACCTCAGTTCCTCAGAGCTGCACAAAAGCAGCACTTCAAATATTAAAGCTCTTTTTTCCCCCCCATAATAAAATGTGGAGGTAGAAATCTTTTCCACACCAACATAACAATGAGGGTGGTGATGAAAAAATCCCAAGGAATTTCACCAATGCCTTTCCATGGTGTTTGAGACTCTGGACATCCCTAAATAGGGACAGTCCTACTGCCAGGGCTCACCTCCAGCAAAACCAGCTAAGGCTTCAGGTATTAAAGTAATTAAAGTTTCCTGAGTCATTTCACAAATCAGAGGTCATCTCACCTTCTCCAGAAAAGCATCAAAAATGCACCACAAACACTTTCATGGGAAGGGGCAGGGGGAATGCAGGGATTTATTTGCTTTATACCCAGAGCCACCTTTATTCACCTGAGTGTATTTTAAGTGCCCCCTGCTTGTTCTGAGCAGCAAAGAGCAGAAACATCATCCTCCTGTGCAAGTGCAGCTTTTCCAGCCACAACAAGCTTTTCTTTTTTTTTTTTTTAATGCCAACAAAATTCAAAAGTCTGTTCCAAAAAAACAAGTCCAGAATTTTTCTGCCTTTAAAACAATTCCCAGAGAGGTATTTTGTCAAAGGTCAAGTAAGCAGGGCAACAAGAACAAGATGACCACAGCACATCTCTGAGGATTACAGACCTTTTCACATCTTCTCAGACAGTGACTACTGCCTGGAGCTGCCACTCTTCTTTCAATCAAACCCAAACCCTGCTACAGCTCTGAGGTGAAATTTTCTTGGGTAGACAGTGCATAAAAAAACCCCACAAAACAAAACAAGGAACAACCTGACTTTTTTAAGGGTCCTTTCCAACATCTTTTTACTATGGCTTTAAATGGAGTAGCAAAGAAATCAAAATATTTCCATCAATAGCTGTGAAAAAGAACACAGCATCCTGCAACACGGCTACAGGGGAAGAACAAAAGCACGGATTTCTTTGGAAATATTTCAAAGAGATTTCTATTTCCAAATCTCCACGTGGCAGAGCATTCCAGGCCATGAGACCTCCCTGTTAATGAAGCTGTGAGCTCGGTTAGCTCAGACAACATCACTACAGAGCTGGATTGAACATTTTTTATAGCCACCATTAGGGAGCCTATCTATATCCAAGTGTCCTCTGCAGGAAGCTCTTCAACTTCACTTCCCAACAAAGTAATGCCAGCTGCTGGCAGCAGCTAAAAGATCTCAGCCTGACAGAGCAGGGGTTATTTAACCTGGAGAAAACACAGAGATCTCAGAGCCCTTGAAGGGCCTAAAGGGACTCCAGGAGAGCTGGAGGGGGACTGGGGACAGGGGATGGAGGGACAGGACACAGGGAATGGATCCCACTGCCAGAGGGGATGGGATACTGGGAAGAAATCCTATATTGTGAGGGTGGGCAGGCCCTGGCACAGGGTGCCCAGAGAAGCTGTGGCTGCCCCTGGAGCCCTGGAAGAGTCTAAGGCCAGGCTGGAACTTTAAGATTTGCTCTCTTTGAACTTTAAGATTTGCTCTTGCCCACATCGTATCACCTTTATCCTTCCCACTGCTGCACTGGCATCCTCTTGGAGCTGTTCCCAGGAGCTATTCCTCTTGGGATCAACCCCATGTACCTTGAGACAGGCACACACAACACGCAGCAGTGCCCAAGCAGTGGGGTTTGAGATATTTATAAACCACGTTATGCGGAAAGGGAAACACAGGAACACACACTGAATTATCTTGGTGTGGGTTTGTAGACAATTTTAGCAGCAGATTTAACTAACACTGTGCATTCACATATCTCAAGGGATGACTTTCAGAAAATAAAGTTCTCTCTTCATGCATTTATGTAGGGCAGCTTCACAACATATGCTGTCACATCATTACGCTGGCTACAATGCAGCCAAAATCTCCAGTTCTCCTACAAAGATCCTGATTTTATGGCATTATTTCCCAGCTGGCACAGGAATGTTAACTTGCAGCAGAAAAGGTAAAGCAACACTTCTCACTGCTATTAGCACAAAGGAAATATTCAACCTAGACAGCATAAAAGGGATTTTTGTGTCATTTATTTGAATATTATTTTGGGGTGAGCTAGTGTCTAATTATGCAGCTAAACCTGCCAGCAAGGCTCTGGCTGCTATTTTATTTCCACCCGTTATGTATAAAAGGTCTCTGAAAGGACATTGGGAATTAGATTGTGGCAATAGGTTATGGCAAACTTGCTGATGAATTTGAAGAGTGCCTGACTGCATTTTCAACAGCTCCAGGCACTCTCTACCTTTAGGTTTAGCCCAAGATGGCAAGAGCAGGTTAACAATAATCTCTGGTGAACCTGTTTGCCTGATTTAATAATACCTGTGACGTCCAGCAGATACACAATCTACTGTGCTTGGGACAGGAAACAGCAGTGGGAAGTGCAAAGGTTATTCTCCTGTGCTGCACTCTCTCCTCCTTCCCATCAACCATGGAATATGAGGATCCACACCTTCACACACACAGTGTGTCTACAGTACAGCCAGGGAACTGGAAAACACCCTGGATACTGCAGCCTGCTCCTGATCCACCACAAAAGCTCTTTCCTTCATCCCTCTAATGGCCTCGTACTGAGGCAGTGTCAGCAAACCTGCAATTTTAATTTTCTTTTCATCAGAGCTGAGAAAGCCATCCAAGTCCTTTCCATGTGATATTCCCTGGCTCCCTGGGGTTCAGAAAGCCAAGATGGAAACTATCTAGGGCCGTTAAGAAGGATCCCATCACAGGGCATTCCCAATTTCCAGAGTGACTCACCCATCCCTCCTGAAGCTCACTGCTAGCATGGAAAAGCCAGCCACGCTCCAAGACACGCTCCTATATAAGGTCAAAGATACCACAAGCCAAATTTTGATGCTGGGCAGCTGCCTGCCCAGTTTAATAGCGGTTTTTCTTTTAACATACTTAATTACATCTCCTAATACAGTCACCTCTTCCCCCTGCAAGGGTTCATATGGAGCTGGTTGTATCCCCTCCTTCTGAGTCAGAAGATATTTCTCCAGAGCCTGCCTTTTAAAGAGATTTTTTTAAAAAATTCTATACAATAAGCACCAGTAGCAAAGAACACTGAGGAGTAGCAACATATGGCAAAACATAAAGGTGGCACTTAGCCCATCAGCTTTGTCTGTGATCTAAGCAGCTTATAAAGAAGCAAGCCCTTCCATCTCACCATAACCAGGATGGATTGTGAGACCCACTGCATTCCAAGGCAGCATTAGTGCCATCCTCACTGCATAGGTCTTTAAGGAGGAGAGTTGTGCCACACTTTAACCATTTCCCCTGCGGCCACTGAACTAGGAAACTCATGTTTTAAGTGAGAGAAATATGTCTGTCTCTGATTTGTTTGGAGAAATAAACTGCATGCAACAAAACAGAAAAAAGCAGATTTGGAAACAGCCTTAGCATTGCCTTTTGCACTTGGAGCTCTGGAAGGTTACCTTTGCCATGGAGGCCTTGTTGCTTTAAGACAGAAATAGAAAAACAGGCCTGATTACGCATTTTCTCCAATAAATAATGCAAAAAGCCTACACATTCCTGGGAAGGGAGATTCAAACCCGGGTCAGTTCAGAAAACAGCCCACCTGCCACAGACCCACTACACAAACAGCTCTCCCAACTCAGCCACGCCTGCTTTGCACATCAGAGCTAATCCTCATTTTACTTCATCATCATTACTATCAACATTTATAATTAGTGGCACACAAAAAGAACTCACAACACAAGTCATTAGGGAAGGGGAATGACAGCCCAAGTTTGGAAAGCAGAGCTCATCAACCCCACTGTTAACAGGACTGACTGCAGCTTGGGTTTGACTACACCCAGTTCTGCATACTGCTGCCTAAAAGACATCCTTGCCCACTGATAAATCAACTGGGAATTATAAATCCTGGCTGTAGGAAGAGAAGGTAGATGATTTTTTTCCACGGGCAGGGGGACAAGACACCTTTGAAGGGCTCCTGAGCCAGGGGCACAGGGAGCTGCAGCTGCTCCATGTGCTCAGGGGAGACAGGGGATTACTGCAGGATATTTTCATCAGCTGGACATTCGTCAACGCCAGCATTTCACAGCTCTAACACATGAAATAAAGAGCTTGACCTCTGCTCCCTCACATCACCTCTCACCCTGAGCGCAGCGGGGTTGGCATCGCTTCCTTCCATGTGCTGAGCACGGAAGGGGCACCACATCCCTGCTAAAGGAGCTGGAAAGGCTATTGAAGAGAAAAAAAAATTATAAAACTGCTGGAGCAGTCCACTGAAGCATCTCCTTTTCACTGACCACCTCTCCTTTATTAACTCCAGATTGAACATCGAGTTATTTCCTGCGCCAGCATCCAGGAGAAAAGAGCCAAAGCAGAGCAGGCAGAGTTCCAGCGAGCACAGACTCCTTGAGAGGTTTCCTCAAGCCACACAGAGCCAAGAATATTACACACAAAACCCAGTTGAGGAGCATTTATGGCACAGAGCTACAGCAGTGTGTGAAATGGTTTGAGGAGGCACAAACAGGGCTCTGGGGTTTTTGTCAGGTTACTGACATCACAGGAGGGCTCTGGCCAGAAGGCAATTTTCTGTTTGGTTCATCAGTTGAATGCCTTTTTAACAGGACTCAAGCTTTTTTCAGGAGAAATGCTCATTTCTTCCTAATTTCATGGTAGAATCACCAAGTCCCCGCTTTTTCTTTCAAACAGCTCTTTAGAGGCTCAGCTGCTCTTGATGGCAGCATATAGTGCAAAACGTTAAAGAAAAACAATTTCAGAAATAAAATTTGCTAAACTCCACGAATTCTAGGGTAACACCATGAAAAGCAAGTCATCTCCCTTTTTCCTCTCAAGTTCCAGCAGTTTTAGATCTCCATTTCAGGCAGGTTTGGTACCTCGATTGATCCGCATTTTCCAGCACAACAAATTTATTCCAAAACAATTAAGATACCCAAGATCCTGCTAATTACACTTCCCACACACACACACAGAGGAAAAAAAAAAGACTTTCTTCTTGGCTCTCAGGAGTACCAGATCATAACCAGACCTGCCCCCAGGAGGATTTCAAACTCGTATTTCAAAGCAGCAGAGATGAAATAGCAAAAGATGCAGCACAGGAAAAACACAACTGAGATCCCAACTGGGCATTACACCACTTATGACACTCCTGTGTTCCTCACATGGCACATCAGGAGCCAAAAACAACCAAACCCACAGCCTGGAGGTGATGCAAGCAGCTGCTGATGTGGATGGGAAGCCTTGGATGCAGTTTGGAAAGTTTTTATACTTTTTTCACTGCAAGTTGTCAAGAGGTTTCTTACCTACAGCTCTGCAAGCAGGAGATGAAGTAATTGATAATCTGCAAAACCCTGCAGAGGAACTAAATACATCAAAGTCTCCACTTGCTACACAGTCAAGTGTCACAACAGACCTTTACCAGAGTATTGGCTCACAGTGCTGCTTGTTCCTCAGCACAGCTCAGGGTTTTTGGGGTGCCATTTATTATTACACTTAAATCAGTGTCATCCTTGCAAATCTGTCCCACCGATTGTTTTTTTATTATACAAACAGAAAGTAAGTTTGCAGACAATATGTTGGCTACAAAAGATTTCTTTAGGAGAACTTCTTCTGATAGTTCACACCAGTTCTGCATCAGCTCTGGTGTGGGCACAGGTTCCATGCAGTGACTGTCCCCTGGGCTGGCCCTGCT